>KZ105544.1:947-47783 GCA_000504405.2 Mycosphaerella sp. Ston1
TATAGATGCCTCCTTTAGCGACAACGTAGACAGAAAGAGCTTATAGGGCCTCTTAATTATAATATACGGCGCCGCGGTAGAGTAGCAGGCAAATAAGCAATAGACAGTTACTAAATTAACTACTAAGGCAGAGCTCCTTACACTTAGTACTATCGCTAGTAGTAGTTACTAGTAGACTAGATTAATAAGCTCTATTACTTCTACCTTTAATAATGCCTATACTTCTAATACTAACGTCGCTGTCGCTGTCGCAGAGCCGGTGCGAGTCTACTACGATAACTAGCAAGCGGTTAATATTGCGAGCAATTATACGGCTGTAATATATACGGCCTTACGCTATATAGATATATACTAGTACTAGATAAGGCAGGAAACTAAGCAAGGTCGCCTTATAGTTAAGTAGATTCCTACGGCATAGTAGCGAGCAGATAGCCTAACGAAGATACTGCCTATATAGGCATTTAAGGTATTTAGAGCGAGTATTAGCGTAACTAATTAATATAGACTAATTCTTAATTAACGAGTTAGGTTCTTTACTATTAAATAAACCTAAAGGAGGTGTGTTCAGAACTGCCGATTAATTACCTACATAGGTAGGCCTGCCTACCCCTTCTTAATTCTTTGTCTTCGTAAACCTTCTATAAGGCTATAAAGGCCTCCTTTAATTCTATATAGATTAGCTATACCCCCTACTACCTATATAGATTAAGCGACTCGTTACACCTTATTGATTTCACCTGTTTCTATACTGTAATCAATCCATGCTTCAAACCGGTCATCCTACGCTTACTCAGCACCGCACGTGATTTGGAACATTATCCATGCCAACCCTGTAGAACTCTGCCGACACCCATCTTGCTTGCATGTCAGTAGTTCCCACAATCAAAGCAGACAACCTTTTCCTTGCAATACCATGTCTACGGATCCCAGACAAGTCGACGTCCTCATCATCGGCGCCGGTCCAGTAGGTCTCATCACAGCCTTCCAACTAGCCAAATTCGGCGGAGTGTCAATCACTATTATCGAGAAGAACCCCAAATCGATTCAAGATGCCTATGGACGAGCAATCACGCTATATCCTCGCTCGAGTGAAATGCTGGATCAACTCGGCCTAGCAGACGAACTCGCGCAGCAATGTTTCGCGTGTCGGGAAACTGCAACATATAATTCGACAGGCGAGGAAGTGCAAGGTCGAGGATGGAGTTTTATGGAAACGGGAATGAGCGATACTGCTTGGGATTTTGCGTTGGTTTTGAGGCAGAAGTATCAGGAAGATGTGTTTCGTAGAGCGTTGAGAGAGTATGGTGTTACAGTGGAGGCACCAGTCAGGCTGGATGGGATTGTTGTTGATGAGAGTATCCCGCTGCTCCAGCATCGGGTGACAGCTACTGTTCTCGATGAGTTGACAGGAGAGAAGAAGATTATCAAATGCAAGTTTGTGATCGGGTGTGATGGTGGCCATTCATCTGTGCGTCGGTTGATGGATATACCCTTTCATGGCCTGACGACGGCAGACAGATGGGTACGGGTCGATGGGCTCGTCGAGACTAACCTTCCAAGACCTCGAACATACTGTGCCATTGAGTCGCCAACACACGGAAATGTCCTCTGGGTGGGTTTAGACCGCGGGCGGACGAGGATCGGATACGCTTTTACCCAAGATCGCGAGACAGCGTACGAGGTGTTTGATGAAGCTGCGGCTGTCAAGGAGGCCATAGCTGCTGTCAAGCCCTTCAACGTGAAATTCAAAACAGTCGATTGGTGGACCATCTATTCCGTCGGTCAGCGCGTTGCCGAGACATTCAGGAAAAAAGACTGCATATTCCTGGCTGGAGATGCGTGCCACACACACTCCTCGGGTGCTGCTCAGGGCATGAATACCGGAATCCACGATAGTGTGAACTTGGCTTGGAAGCTGAGTCTGGTACTGAGACGACTCGCCAGCACGGACATCCTCGAGACATACCAAGAAGAGCGCATGCCGAATGTCCAGAGACTGATTCAGTACGACAGAGATATCAGCCGTCTCATGACAAACCGTCTACCGGAAAACTGGCAGGGAGATCCAGAGGCGGATGTCAATGCGATCCTAGGCCAAATCATGGGCGATGCAGGCTCGTTCAGCTCAGGATTGGGTATATTCTATGAACTGACAGAGACGAGTCTTCTTAGTGTCCAAGGCAGCTTCACCAGTTCCCAACAAGCCACAGAGCTGCAGCCAGTTGCACCGGGTCGACGAGCGCCAGACGTGACACTTCTGAAGCCGGGCACCTTCGAGCCAACGAGACTGATATCGCAGACACCGAATACAACCAGCTTCTACCTGCTGCTTTTTACCGGAGATGCTGGCATGACGAAAGCGACGGTGTTCGCTGACGCAGTCGACTCATCACAATATCTGAGCGGTATCCAATCCAGAGGCAAGTATGCGAAATAATATACAACATGTAGAGAGAGACTCGCTAACGATGAACAGGTCTGTTAACCTGCCTGACAGTATTGCCAAAGCCAGCCTCGTCGGCTTATGAGGTCCTAGGACGAGAGCCACTCGGTCGTGCATTCTTCGACACGCATGAAGGTGTAGCGTATAAGAGGTATGGCGTAGATGTAGGAACAGGCGGCATTGTACTCGTTCGACCAGATGGCTGGATTGGGACTATGGTGTCGCTTGCGGAGAGTTCGATAGAGGAGCTTAGCATATATTTTAGTCGCATTTTCCTCTGAAGATGACCTACATCCGTATTTGGGATCGTCTTGTCGACGGTCCTTGGATAGCTCGATATCTGGTATACAGATCGAGTGAGCCCGCCCTGGTCGCTGCTTATGCGTATAGATGACGCTAGGAGACAACGATAATGACCATTGGTGTAGAAAACGTTAGATCGAGAGGGTAAGTCGGGTCGGCGATGGATGGATGAATGAACAGATGAATGATGTGAGAGGGGGAAAAAGGAGGCCAAGTCCCCTATCTACAATCCATCTCATTATCTTAGAAACATGACCTTACTATACTTCGAAGCAGCAACTTATCCCAGAGCTATAGAGGTCGTCGCGCTACAACAATGAAAACAACTCCGGTCTGAATATAGCACAAGGAGTGTCTCCCTCCTCAAGGTCCGCGTACTTGTCTACTGCTGAGACTATCTGCGTCACATTCACACGTGCAGCATTCATCATTCACCCGAGCTACAAGTAGTACAAGTCGTCTCTCAATAACGCGTCCAGGGCCTCTGGTACACAAAGCAGAAGATACATGTATTAAGCCTTCTGCTCAATTCTATATAGGAGAAAATCAAGTCGCGTTGGATACGGACTGTCAAAGTCCAGGTACATCTGCACCAAGGTAGAGTGAGTCACGACATTTTCAGTCACTCAGTAGTCTGGAAAATGAATCATAAGCGTCGATATGATATATGCTCGCAGCCCTATCACACATATTCACATGAGTTACTATTCTCAGCATAGAGAAATGTCCTTCACACATTCTGAGATAGGTCGCATACTGGAGTCTCGTCAAACAGAACGAGTACAGCCTCGCTGCCTCGTATTTGGACGATACCGTCAGCATCTACCCGCTCGATGTGCACATCGCCTTCGGAACTGGCAGTTTTGAATGATTGGCCGGCCCAAGTGACTCGCTCCGTAAGTTTCTCGTCCACTGTTGGTGCAGTCAGTCTCTTGAGATAGACTTGTTGTCGCTGTCGAATACCATTCGGATGTCCAAGAGCAAAGTGCTTCTGACTAGCAAATATATCAAGATCCACGGTATAGTCGTCAGTGGAATTGGCATAGTAGGGCTTCAGATTGATAAGAACAAGTTTACTGAGCTTGTCCGCGTTGTAAAGAGCATAAGCAGAGAAATGCTCTGCGTTCAGATCTCTCGGCGTTTCGAGCGCTCGAACCCTTATTCCATTGCCCGCAAAGGCTTCTGCGAGAAAGACCAAGCCAGCGAAACCTGGTAAAGTACGCTGTGGACCACGCTTGGACGTCTCAATCGGGTACAGCATATCATACGTTGAGAAGCCTGGATCACCATCTTCGTCAGGGGTGTTGCTTTGCTGATCGCTTTGGAACACTAGAGTAGCACCTTGATGTAGGTAGCAAGCAGAAGCGTTGCGTACGGCGTAGATGAGCTCGGTATCCACTTCCCATAAGGCCTGCGCAAAGGTGTCGGAGACGTTCGGGGCGCCAGAGCAGGCGATACTGTTGAACTCTCCAACAGTCCATGGGCGACCAGAGTCCAAGGCTGCCTTGGCCGAGGGCAGAATTTCGGTATCGGCATACTCGACAAGAAGAGTGTGGTTGAGAATGTTGGGAATGGTGGCTAGTGCTGCACGTTCGGGGTCACAAGTGGCGAATGCGTACGAGTGGATTGAATAGTCTGAGACTTGATTCTGTGAATTAATGCCAGCGGGAATGATGTCTGCAGGGCGGACGTGAAGCGGAGTCTGGTCTGTAGTTGCAGAAGACGCCCACCATCTGTCAGTGCCCAAGTGACTGCCCACTGCGGTTGCTGCTTGACCTTCCACAGCCTGATCAATTGCTGACGTCCACTGCTTCCATTGTGCGACGTATTCGTCAGTACTGTTTGTCCAGCGTTCGGCATCATAGTTAGTTGGCTCGTTGCCAAGCTCGAAAGACTTGATGCGATCTGGCTGGTACTTGATGGAAGCTACTGCCATGTTTCGTGCAATTTCAAGACTGTTGTTGCCAAAATTGAGGGTTGATATGAACTCGGTTCCGTTGGGGAAGTTAGACCAACTTTCATAGTAGGCTGGTCCAATCGTCGTGCGGTAAACACCCCCGTTCTCGTTGGTCGTCCGCATTGGATCGCCAGCTGACTCGTTGTATAGCATGGAGTCCATGGTGATTCCGCCAGGACGGATGGCCGGTCGGCCGCCATGAGCATGTAGTGTGGAGAGAGCTTCGAAGGTGAAGCGATTTGGGTGAGTTGCAGTTCCAAAGAACTCGACCCAGAAGGCCGGTTCGAAGCTGAAGGACGAATATGCTGGCGAATGCTGTATAGATGCACCTTCCGCCGTTCTTGGAATCTTGAGGACAAAGGGATGAGTCCTGTGAGCATTAGGATGCGACAGAACCACAGTACTGAATACGCAGAAAGTGAATGTGGAAAGCATGGCCGTTGTGACATCTAGGGGCTACGGACGCTCAATGATCAGGCCGAACAGCCATGTCCTCGCAGTTATGCTAGCATGTTTGGCGTATTCAGCTTTACCGTCGCTCATGTTCGTCGAGAGATCTGCTCTTTGCGTGGAGACGCCTTGACCTGCCCCTCAACAGTAAGTGCATTCTCATCTCGAGCACAGTTTCTCCACGAATCCGAGGCGGATCTCGGTCGGAGTAGTGCCGAGCACATTGAGTGAATGGACATGCCTTGGTCGCCAGGATCTCATGAGACGCGACTGGGTTCCGGTGTGGAAGATCGACGGGAGATGTATGGACGATAGCGATATTGTTCATGTTAGTGATGTGACATTAGCTGGTATATATATGTTTCGGTCCGACACGGTCCGAAGCGGTCCGAGATGCGGTTCCCGCCGGTGAGGAGAGATGATATAGAGGCATGTACTGTATGATGTGGGTAAGGTGTTCTTCAGACCATGAATAATATGATCCTCCGACATATTCACCTCCCTGGCTGCACCCCCTATACCCACGCCGCCGCCCTGCAACACCGCCTCGTCAGCTCCTTCCTGGCACACAAAGCCATACCACAAACTACTCTTCCACCACCGCCGCCAACCATCATCACCGCCCAGTTCCAACCTGTCTACACCTGCGGCCGTCGCGAAATCGGCACCGTCTCTCCCTCGCAGATAGACTACCTGACCCAGAAAACCTCTCTGGGCAGAGCGGACTTCATAGAAGCCCTCCGCGGTGGCCAGACCACGTTTCATGGCCCGGGTCAACTCATAGCATATCCCATCATCGACCTCAAACGCCACCACATCACTCCTCGCTGCTACGTGCGTCTGCTCGAGAACTCCGTCATGGATGTCTGCCGGTCGTACGGCGTGGAAACTCGCACGACGCAGCATCCGGGAGTGTGGGTGGATGATATGCATAAGATCTGTGCGGTGGGAGTGCATTTGAGGCGGAATGTGACGAGTCATGGGATCGGGTTGAACGTGAGTACGGACATGGGGTGGTTCGACAGGATTGTGGGATGTGGATTGGAGGGCAAGAAGACGACTTCCCTTCTTTTGCAGGGCGTGAATGTCGCAGGTGGGGTGGAACAGGCGGGGAATGGGTTCGTGAGGATGTTCGCTGATCGACTGGGCTGTGTGGAGGACATTGTCAGAGTCGAAGAGGGCGATGTCGATTGAGCGAGTGGAGACTGATTATGAAGCGGTTTCTGGAAAGGCTCCAAGGGCTAACTGAATGCCGGCCACCTCGACCAATATGGATCCGTAGATGTGACCTCCTGCCCTACCCTACGCAACAGCTCCCGCTATATCCACATCATCATCGCCACCTCGCAAGCGGAGTCTAACAGCCACTTCTTCAAAGCTACATGCGAGCCAAGTAGCACCGAACATGAGTTCCATCTTCAGGGATACGACGGCCGCGATTACTGCTTTCTGGTTCCGCTGTTCTCGGGGCTGCACCTGGACTCAAAAGGTCTGCCAGCTGTATCTTTCCAGGCTTCATATATGAAAGAATTGTCGCGGCTCCCCAGGAATATCTGGTCCAGCAGCCTCGCATTCATCTTGGCCCACAAGTGGCCAACCCGAGTGACAACATCCTTCTTCCGGCTTTCGAGCATATACCGCTCGTGCTTCTTGCCGACCGGTCTGCATATCATGAGTCTGCGTGATCGGCGTACGAAGTTCCCTCCAGCGCAAATGTCGACCAGTGCTCCCCTCTCTGAATCTCGAGGGTTGTCAACCTCCGGTCCCGTTGTCCAATCCAACAGGTCTTCCTTCGATAGCGTTGGAAGAGCCTATCCGGTTCGTCGCATGTCTGCTGGTTTGTAGCTATACGCGATCTCCGTCGGTAAGTATCCTAATGTACAGTATATTGACATCTCTAGTGCGCTTTGACAAATCGGAGTCCTAATCAGAGTAAGATCCCACAAATCCTCACAGATTAGCTCCTATCACCGCCGGCACAGTCTTCACTATAGTGCGCTGGAGTATGCCATTCCCCTTCTCGATCATACCAACTAGCCGGGGGGGATGCACTAGAGGGTGAATATGCCAGGCAGGTGGACGCTACGCTTTCGTCGCTTTCGTGATGCAGTGCTTTCCAGGATCAGTCCACGCAAGAAGCAAGCAGTTCTTTCCAACGCCTTAGCTGCTTTCAACTCCACTCACTGTCTTGTCAAAGGATACCCCCTTTGGACGACTTGCGAGCAACTGACCGCATCGCGCACGGTAGGTTAGCAGTGTCCACGTACGGCTTCGATGGTAGAGTCTACCGAGCTTCACTAGAGCGAGGGTGAAGTGTTCGAAGAGGGTGCCTCCGATGTTCCTCTGTAAAGCGTCAGCTGCGCACTCCGAGACTGGGAATTCCTATCGCAGTAGAAAGTGTTGTGGTTTCACATGTCAGATCGTCAAAGCTCTTCCTATAGGTGGGTACTTCAGCCAGACTCTGACCGCTCTCGCGTATATACTCGCTTCTATACTCGCTTCTATATGAATTATCACTAAGGTAGCAAAGCGTAGGAAATCTCACTGCTGACACGACGGAACCTTTTTTTTATGTACACATTATCCTACTTCCCATTCCCCATGATATCTACTACTCGTAACGATAGCAATAGCTATGCCTATTAGTCCACATGGCGTCCCTCACAGTGATATTCTCAAACACAGGCGCCAGGAAGATTTCACTGTCCAGCGTGGGGAACGGCACCGGTAGACTCCAGCCCGGTTCTTGCCTGATATCATTGAAGATGTTCGCATCGGAAATTTGCGTCGTCCTCGTAGGCAAGTCCAGACCCTGCCAGACCACAAACACGAGATCTAGCATAGCGTGATGGAAGAAAAACCAAGGATCCTGGCTCGAGAATGACACTTCTCGCTGCGTGCCGCCCATGAAGATGTGAGGGGTATTATGCACAGCGGGAACCTCCAGTTCAATCAGTCGCGAAAAGTCGGTGGCGGTGGTACCAGCCTCGATAGTGTAGACTACATCGCTGTACTTGAGGTCGGCAAGCTCGTTGACGTTAAAACCTCGTTCGATGCAGCGAGGATTGTAGCCCAGTCCATCGTCACGGGGATTGCGAGTGCAGCCCCAACCACCGAGTGTCGGGCCTAAGGTGATTGTCCAGTTTGCGAGGGGGCCGGACTCGATGCAGGCACATTCAGGGCCAGTTTGGACTCCGTTGCCGGAAATAGAAGTCTCGCTCCCGTCGAAGAGGGGCCAAGTGGTAGGATTGGACGTTGTCGGGTCTTCCGCGAGGTACTTTGACCAGTGCCAGTATGGAAGGCCTAGAGCAGAGGCAGATTTGTTAGTCTGAGAGGATGAGTTATTTAGGGGGGAGGGGATGATCCGTACCATGTTGGTAGCCACATTCTTCTCGCAAGACTTGTTCTAATTGCCAGACGTAATGTCTATGCCAGATGGCCAGCCAGGGTGAGCGGTGAACAGTGCGAGTGTTGAGGAGATGGGCTACTGTGAAATCATCGAAACGGGAACGGACGCCTGGATAGTCTTGTCGGCTGGATTGGGAGGGTAATGTTTTCACGCATTGTAATGCAGCGAAATAGTCTTGTTTCGCTTGAGTAGTCATATCGCCCCTAGATTTGATTTCTCAGCATGTGTCGAATAGGCCTGGAGGAGGATTTTGCTCACCATTCTCGCCGTACGACCATGTTATCCCAGGTGCATTGGCCACCTGGTTGCAGGCTGGACTGCAGATTGGACAGATAGTTTCTATGCAGCTCCTCCCAGCGCGATCTTGCCGTGTTTTGATCTTGCCGCTTGACATTGGCGCCTTCGTGGACTGGGGCCTGTCCGTTCGTGGCGTGCACAGGCAGAAGCAAGGCCGAAGACAGCACCAGCAGCGCAGGCCAGCAGTCTGCGAACATGACGTGCGATATGTAGTAAAGTGGAAGCAGTCTCGAGTGAGAGCAAGAATGAGCAAGAAACGAGCAAATAAGACACGAAATATTCTTCGTAATAGTGGCCGGTACTAATAGTGACAAGATGGCCAGGACTACCTTAGTTCTGGGGAGTGAACGATAATTGCGCCCTGCACAAGATCTCTGCGGATCGTGTCCTGAGCCGTGGGACTTGGCCTTATCTCTCCTCTCATACTGTAGTTACAAGTGACAAGTGATCCGAGATGAACCCCGGGCTTGTCAGTTGTCACCCATGTCAGTTCAGGGATCGAGGTGATCAGGTCGG
Organism: Mycosphaerella sp. Ston1; assembly: GCA_000504405.2. NCBI lineage: Eukaryota > Fungi > Ascomycota > Dothideomycetes > Mycosphaerellales > Mycosphaerellaceae > Mycosphaerella > Mycosphaerella sp. Ston1. The sequence continues at coordinate 10,323 of KZ105544.1, forward strand.
AACAGTCGGCTTGGCGGTCAAATATAGCAATGTTCGAGAGTTAATGCTCCCAGTTCGTACAAGGTTTGTAGTCTGTGAAGGTTTTGAGCTCTCGGTAGAGGTAGAGTATAATAATAAGACAGCCGGGATAAGCTGTCAATGAACACTTGTACCTTGCAGCAGTTGGTCAGTTTATTAATGGCATCACTATCCGTATTATGCTGATGCAGGTACTGCAATAATAACCAGTCGCGGGCCACTGGTTCGACTGCGCATTCTCATAGCGAATATGCCAGCGATGTGAGGTTGCATGGCCGAGAGCAGCGAATGAGTCGGGAGCGCGAAGGGGTTGGTCCGCTAGAAGTTGGTCAGACTTGATTGATGAGAGAAGAAGGAAAAAGAAGACGAAGGAGAACACGAAGGTGAAGAAGGTTGAGATGCGTGACGGGCCGAGCCTGGTGCGAGCGGCAGGATGCACGTGATGTTGCGCTCTGACAGTCGTCAGCCTTGGCAGGGGTCTTGGACGCCTATCGGTATTGTATTGCTATACCTTTCTCTAGTCTGTATATCATCAGGTCACCACGATCTTCCATGTCATGTAATTACTGAATACGCACTCTAGTCTCTACTCTCTAGCAGGAGAAGGACATGGGCTACGACGCTGCATACGAGGTCCGAGGCCGGTGTGGTCACCGCGCAGGTGGAAGCGCCAACGCCCCCATAGACCTCACCGACGACGCCGACGAGGTGGAGGCACCGCCACGGAAGCAGCATGCATCCCACCAGCGCAAGTCTCGAGCTAGCAACGAGAGTGAAGTACAAGTACACGTAAAAGCACCTCGCAAGCGCAAGTCCGCTGCTCTCACAGGCAACGACGACAGTGCCGAGATCTCGCCTTCCAGCAAGAAAAGGAGGAAGAACAAGGAGGCTGCCAAAGACGCCGAAAAGAGGCTCCGAGTCCACCGCAAACGAGCCCCTCAAGCCTACGCCGACATCCGCCACCGCGCTCTTACCCAGCGCATGTTTGTCATCGACCGCCAACGAACGCCTGCACCCGCGGACATTCACCCCCAGTCACCAGAAAACCATCCCACCGAAGTCATATCCTTAGCAGGCACCACGGGCAACATTTACCAAATCACCATCTCTCGCGTCCCATCATGCACATGTCCGTACGCCATGAAGGGCCACCAATGCAAGCACGTAGTCTACGTCCTCGCTCGTGTGCTGCGCGCCCGAGAAGACCTGGAGTATCAACTCGCTTTCATTTCCTCTGAACTACGCGAGATCTTCGAGCATGCCCCACCACTTCCATCGGAAGTCGCAGAGCAGGACAAAGCGGATGGAGCAGAGATGGATGGGAACCGCAAACCCCTCGCAGGAGAAGATTGTCCAATTTGCATGATGGAATTTGAGACCGACGCTGCTGGCAAGCCCAAGAAAGGTGACCAAGTGGTATATTGTAAAGCTGCCTGTGGGAACAACATCCACAAGGAGTGCTTTGGACAATGGGCTGCTACGAAGCGGGGCCAAGGACACGTCACTTGTCCGTTCTGCAGGAGTCCATGGCAGGAAGCGGAAGCTACTGCTGCGGATCTGAAGGGCGTGGCGATGGGCGGGATGAGGAATAGTGAGGGATATGTGAATGTCGCCAGTCAGTTGGGCATCTCGGGGAGGAGAGATTACTCGACGTATAACGACTTCTGGATGAGGGGGCAGTTTGGTGGTGGCTGGTAATGTGGTGATTACTCACCAGGGTCAGACAAACGATTGGTCTGTGATAATGGAGGAACTTGCTTATAGTTGTGATACCCTGAGACATGGCGCATAGGGGAAAAGAAGGATCTGTATAACAACACCATTTATTTCTCTTGGCTGATGAAATTTCGATTTTATGGAAAACCAAAACCCCAGAATGAAAGTCTCCATCCCTTTCTTCTTCTTCTTCTTCAAGTCTGATCCTTTCACAGGTAGCTAGCTCGCTTGCACCTCCTCCTCCTCCTCCTCCTCCCCAACCCCTACCTCATCAACCACTCAACCCCCCTCCCTCTCCACCCTCCCCTTATCCCCAACCTCCTCCCCCTCTCTCTGCGGACCCCTCATATCCCGCTTCGGCATACTCGCCACATCCGGCTTCTTCGCGGTAGCAACTTCCTCTCCTTGATAATTTCTGGTCATATACGGTTTATCCGGCGTAGCGTAGGATTGTTCTTTCGGGCCGTAGAATACTGGCTTGTTGCTGTTGTTGTTGTCGTGTGTGGGGGAGTATTGTTTCTTGAGAGAGGCTTTGAGGGAGGTTGGGAGTTGGGGGGTTTTGGTTTGGCTGGGGGTGAGGTTTGGGGGGTTGTGGGTTTCTTTTTTCTGCTTCTTCTCCTTCTTGGTCGGGGTTTTGTTGTTGTGCTTGTTCGTGGGAGGGGAGGACATGGTTGGTTGGTGGCGCTGTTGGTGCTGCTGTTGGTTGTGTTAATGAGGATGGAGGATGGTGATGATTTGTTGTGGAGGTGGAATACCTTGAGTTCGCTACTGATGTGATATTTGTGTTGTGAGATAGATTGTTGTGAGAGAAATTGTTCTTCGAGTGGGCAGAAGTTTCCATTTGTGCCTTCCATCTCACACACGCAGACTTCACTTCATTATTCCATAGCGCTCTGCACGTACAGCGTAGGCAGGCTTCATTCACAGGAAGAGGACTGACAGCTGGGAATGTCATTTGAATCATCTACTTCCTGCACTATATATATATATCAATGCCCCAAACCCTTCGCTCGAGCCTTCGCCACGTCCTTCCAGTACCGTTCTGCACTTGAAGCTCGCAGACTCGGTCCAATCCTCACCATCACAAACAGCGAAGCATTCCACGCAAATCCTATTACGGCAACCATGATGAAAGTATTCCGATATCCCAAAGCATTCAACCAAGGTGTGATTCTGCAGAAAACAAATTAGCAAAGCCATCCCGTCGAATACACAGCACCCGGCAGGTTCTGATACGACTCACCCATAATTCACGGCAAAACTCAACGTATTCCGAATCAATATCAAAGTCGTAACCATATCACCACTCAACTCCCGATACGAACTGATCGCATATCCAATCCCACCCGCCACACAGAGACAATTGCTCACGGCCAACGCGCCCTGCGAGAAGACCAGGGCGAACCAATGAACACGATACGTCACGCCCAGCCCATACAGCAGCATCGCAAAGGGAACCAGAACCATCGAAGCCACAAACATGTACAACGTATCCTCGGGCTCACTGATGCCTCCCCTGCGTCTCGCAAGTTTCACAGTGAGAACTCTGCCCATTTTGCCGCAATAGTACGCTCCGATAATGGCTCCGACCACTCCTGCCGAGTACGCTGCTGCGATGCCAGTGGTGGAGAAGCCGTAGAGGGTGGTATAGACGGTTCCTGTGGTGGCGTTTTGAACTCCTGACCAGACGAGCGCGTTGGCGCCGTACATGAGGCCTGCGTAGACTATGACAGGGTAGGTGAAGCCTTTGAAAGGCGCGAGGAAGATGTCGAGCATGCGGTTGGGGCGGGACTTGTCAGTGAGGCTGAGCTTTTGCCAGTAGGATTTGCGAGGGTACAGTATTTGGCCGGCTTCGCGTTCCGAGGAGGCAGAGACGGCATCGAGGGGCTTGTGGTCTTTCTCATTGTGGTTGGAGTCGACGACAGAGGTTTGTTCGGAGGACGGTTCAAGAAGCTCACTTGCTGGAGCATGAGCGGCGGTGTGCTTGCGATCATAATTCGTTTCTGGCCCAGTCAGCGAAGCTCTGCGCGCGGAGGAAGAGAGCATAAGGAGCGTACCCTCCATCAGAAAAAAACAATACACAAATGCAATCGCAATCCAAATCGCAGTCCACCACAACACCCATCTCCAATCCTGCCCATCATTGATAAACCCCGCCAACATCGGCGCCAGCTTCCCCGTCACACTCAGTCCGAAACCATACCAAGCCAGATACTTCGGTCTCTCATGAGCAAACCAAATATCAGTAATACTAATCTCACAGAGTGCCTCGACAGGGGCTCCAAAGAAACCCTGCAAGACCTTATTCGCAAGATATGTGCTGCGGGTCGTACACCATGGAGCACTCGTCATGATGGCAATAGAAGCCAGCATGGAGAATAAGTACGCTGGACGTTTCCCGTATTGCAATGCCAAGGGCTGCCAAATCACGCACGCCCAGCCATATGCGAGGAACATGACACCCGTGCCGGTGTTCAAGTCGTTGAGGGTGAGCCCTGTGGCTGTTTCGATGGGTTTGACGACGGAATAGACCGATCCCGAAGGGAGAGCTATCATGAGAGTGTACATCATCACGCAGGATGTCGCGAGCATTTTGCGTTTGTATGTCCAGTTTCTGGATCATGTTAGTCGGCTTCATGCTAAACCTCTCTTCGAGTTTGGGAATGCGTACAGCGGATCTTCTGGGTCTTCGGAAGGTGCTGGAACGAGCACAATGTCCTGTTCGGAGCCGTTGCCATGTTTCGTGCTGAGCGTGTGGTCGTTGTCAATGAGGCGGACGGTGCCTGGCGGCAGACTTCTGTCGTTGGATCCCATTACTGAGTCTGGTTCTTGCATCGGTGGATGTGGTGCTTACATGAATTACGACATGCTGGCTATATCGAAGGAAGTCGATCTATTGCTCGCAGAATTAGGCGATGTTGAGCCTATCGATGCCAAGACAAAGGCGTTGAAGCCGTATCAAGTCTGTGTGATGATCTGGAGATAGGCCATCCCACACTAAGAGTCGACTCGACTTGCGGGCGAAGGGATAAGTGGGTCTGCCACCAATGCACGGCAATCGAAGAGTGATCTGCAGAGCGCAGTATGGGCAGGAAATGTCTAAGGAGTATGCAGGCATGAGTAAGGTAGAAAGGGGTAGGAACTTGTCTCCCTAGTTCAATATATTCACCTCATGCCACCTTGTATTGCTGCAGATTGCTCTTCAAGCATGTCCAACAATATCTATTCGATCGAGACGTTGGGCAGTCTCGCATTTCGAATTCTGAACAGTGGACCGTCGCCGAAGAGCAATAATCGAAGAATAGACTGATCTTCACAGTCCGCATCGTCGTGATATGTCTTGTTCGTTTCGAGCTGTGAAGCTGTTGTTCGTGGAGGGTGAATGTGCTGCAAAAGCACCCACTATCCAACACACATCTATTCGTCTCTCCATCTACACTTTTTTCTTCTTTGGGTATATTACACAAATGCACCTCGCCTCCATCAATATTCTTCATTATCCTACATCATTGCCCACGCAACCTCCAAGCTCTCATGGGTAACGCCTGCAACTTCAATGCCGCCGGTTTGATATATCCCCAGAACGTGATGACCCCAAATACCACACATAGCACATTCACATAGTAATATCCGTCTCTCCCAATGTCGCACGTCCCTCCGCCATTGAGACACCGGTGCTTTTCTGCTTCGGCGACACATGAAAAGCTTTGGGTGATGAGGTCGCCTTTCAAGTCTGTAGGATTGCCGATCGGAGGAAGACAGGTTGCTTGGGTGAAGGCGTCAACAGCTTTGAGAACGAAGAAGCGGGGAAAGGTGCCGCCGAGGTTTGAGACTCTGTACAGATGTCATGTTAGCAAGGACGCGGCGAAATGAGGGAAACAGAGACAGGCGAATACGTACGTAGCAAGCAGAGTCATGTAAGTGCCACCGATGGCCGGGTCGCTAATCTTCGCGTGGAAAGCAGAGATGGCGACGAACATGACGGTACTCATGAAGGTCGAAAAGACGTGTTCCACGATGATGACGAGGAGGTACGATGTCGTGGTACCGCCTGATGGGAAAAACATCACAACCAATTGAGCGAAAACGGCGGCGACGAGCCGTCCTACAAATGCCCAACACCATACTCGAACTGGTTGATACTGCTCAGACCACTTTCCCGCATAGTATCCCAGGCTCATTTCAAAGGGGAAATCGATCAGCACTACCAAGGCGAGATCTTCTTGACTGAAGCCTTTGTCAAGCAATTTGAGATTCGTGACAGCATCGTTGGCTTGGAAGCCAATCTTAGCAATGAGGTGAATAAGAATGAATGTTTGAATGTTTTTCAACTTCATGATGCCTCCCATGGTTTTGTAGACACCCCACACCCCCTCATTCTCCTTGGTGGGGTTCTCTTTCTTCAGGACGGCGAGACCGAGGGTGACGAAAAGATAGAACCAGCCAAAGAAAGTCAGGTAGGAGTCGAGGGTGATGAGGCCGACATCCATGGGTTGGGTACGGAACCATTTATTCGCGAAATCAGGAGAATTCAGCGCCAGAAAAACGGTGTAGCTCATGAACTGCCCTCCAGTCAAGCCCACCGTCTGCGCCGTACTCGCATAACTCAAATTGCTCTGTGAGAGCAGCGTCAGAGCCCACCCATCCACAGCGATATCCTGCGTCGCACACATGAAGACCAGACTGAACCACCAGCCAGTGAAGGCCCAGATGCCAGCTCCGTTGTCCGCGCCTGCAGCTTCCATCATCTCGGTCGCGTGGCTGCCCAGATAGATCATTCCCAAGCCGGACAGCGTCTGGATGGGTAAGATCCAGCTCTTTCTCCTCCCCACCTTGGCAGACCATATGGCATCCACAATGGGGCTCCAGAGCAGCTTCAGACTGTAGGGATACGAAGCGAGAGAGTAGACTCCAATCTGGCTATAACTCAAGTGACTCTTCAACAGAAACGGCACCGAACCTCCAGCCAATCCCATGGGTATGCCTTGTAAGAAGTATAACAACACGAGCAGTAAGAAATTCCTTCGATCTTGCATGGGCAACTCGAAGAAGCCTTTACTCTCCGTGCCGCTGCCTTCGGGGGGCGCCTCGTCTAACGTGAAAGTACTCCTCCCCATGAGTCTGTCGCGCGCGTCCGAGGAGTCGTCGTCATTGTCAAAGTTGAGGGCCTCAACATGGGAGTTTTTGCGGCGTTCGATGAATTGGCCACGGCTCATGTCGGAGGACGAGAAGGGGGTGTGGCCGTGGGTGTCGGGGGTGTTGTCCACACTGAGCGAGGAAGACGCGCTGCTCTTGTGCCGCAAGGAGCCCCCTCGAGGATTGGGCGCTTTGGATTTGCGAGAGGGCATCGATGGGGCGATCTCGTCGTGGAAATCAGAGTCGGAGGTGTGGACTTCGACGTCGTCGTCCCCAGCCACGAGGTGGGAGGAGGCGGAGGTCGAGGCAAAGCCGTCTTCCAGTTGCGCCGAAAGGTGGGAGTGGGACTGATGCAGGTGGTGGTGGTGTGGGTGGTGTTGGATGGGTGGGATGACGGGAATGGGCAGAGAGGCAGTCAGGGCGGAGAGGGAGATGTGTCGAGCGGGCGGAGGCGGCGGTGGAGTGGGAGTGGCGGTGGTGGTGGTAGGTCTCGTGGTGGTATTATTGTGGTCGTGGTCATTGTCTTCCATCGATCAATTCATACGTGTACAATATACGCATAGGTAGGTAGGTAGCTATACCTCATAGAGGCAGAGTGCGGAAGAAAGTAATTGCTGTGCGGTTACGCGGTACGGTGAGGTACGGTGTAGTACGGTGTAGTACGGTAGTCCTACGGTCCGGACCGCACGGTACGCTACGGTGCGGTGACAGAACTCCGATATATATATAAAATGTACTGTATACTGCACAGTATACTGACATTCGTTGGATGATCAGCAGGTTTGGACTTTAGCCATCCCATCTGAGCTTGCTTGCTTGCTTGCCTTTCTGCCTAAATCCATCCATTGTCGGCTAAAATCATGAGGCGGGCCAATCGACGGTCCGAGTCCCGACCTTATAACACCCTCCCAAGGTTCCCCTGACTGGTGCTTCCAAATTCGCTATGTACTGTAACGCTGTATACCAACAAAGTCTCGAAAGAGCTCTTGACCGAACCAGCAAGGGATCTCGATGCACGCATAGACGAGTATCGACCGCACAAGTCGGTACAGACCACTACTACATGATCCCTCGCCATGCCAGCAGATCTCTCTTCTCAAAGTGATGGTAAAATGTGAGCGGAGCGTCAGAGCAGCGGTAGCTAGAATAGGCTTCCCTGGAATCTGTTGGAGATGTGATTTGTTGGTTGGAGTTGGACCTCCAGTGTCAGTTCAGAAATGTTGGCTTAAAAAGGGGTTCCGCAAGGGCAGAGGCAGAGCTAATATAAAATGAGGTTTGCTCAGGATGGGTGATACTTGTTCAAAAGCAGACGGAACCATGTAAACTAAAATGAGGCAGCAATAGTATAAACAGACCGCCAAATACCCGCCCTCTCGTCTTCACAAGATTTATTGCAAACAGTCTCCTCCTCCTCCCACATCAAGACCCACCACCACAGGAGCACTCATATCATTGCCCCAGCACCGAAGCATCTCTCTTACGCGAGCATTTGTCCAGCCACTCTTCCAACTCCACATCAACATGCGGCTCCTCACCTCCATGGCCCTGCTCATCGGCGCCACGTCCGTCTATGCATCCTTGGAGAACAACGGCCATGCCTCCCCGATGGACAGCAACCTTGCGAAACGCGCCCACCATCATGACGATGATAATGGTAGCGGTGGCGGTGGCGAGGGCGAGGGCAGTGGCACGAAAACTAAGGCTCAATGCACATGCAAGAACGAAGGCTGTCTGCTGGTTGGCTCGCTGAAGAACCTAGGGGGCTACGACCTTACCTCTTACGAATGCATGAACCGAGTATGTCTATCGATACATGTACCTTCAAGCAAGGATAAGATGAGTACTGACCATCGTTAGTTTAAAAAGTCAACCTGCATTGGATCCGCCTGCGACTGCTGTCAATGGGACAAATGGCCGGATGGATGCGGGAAGGTTTATGATAGCAAAGGAAATGTGATCTGTGGTAAATGAAAAGGGAAGAGCCAACGAAGGGAGGGTATGTGAGACCATCAATCCTCATGTAAGGCATTCCTACCTCATTCAACGGAGCAAGGCGAGACGAGATTTCCCCCGCTGACTTTTGTTGAGCATATTTGCTCCTTAGCCGCATTACATACTCTTTCATGCTACGCCCTGCCACGCTTCCAAGATGCTCTAGAACTAGCCTGAACGCTCTAGTGATCGCTGCATCAGACTTATTTACCTATTGCTGACTCACTGCCCTCGCCATCTCCAATAGCCTTGCAATCTCTTGCAAGTTCCAGACACCCATCGTCCCAAGACTCAGACTGCCATTACCCAGAAGCCCACCATCACCACCATTTTCACGAAACTCCCTCCAAATCTCAATACTTCTCCGGTTCAGCCTCCGAGCAGCTGCAGCAGCCTCGAAGGGATTCTTGAATGTGTGATCACGGTTCTTCTGACTTTCCAAGACGTCTATATACACCTCCCCATCAACCTCTTCAGAATAGCTCCGACGTGAATATCCATTGAGTTGAGCATCCGCATCGAAGTCCACAAGCATCTGGAAGCCATTGATAGCCTGTGTAGGGGTAGAGTTGTGTTCGGACCAGCTGCGAAGATAGCAATGGATTCTAAAGAGCCATTTAGTGGCGAATGCGTCGGCTGTGGTGGACTCACCAGCCGCAGCGGTGTTTGAGTTAGAGCTGGGAACGCCTTTGGCGATGGCCTCGATCAGAGGGTCTTTCACGGAGAGATCTGGCGAGGGCGCCCTTGGAGCCAGTGGAGGCTGTTTCGGCTGGATGGATGTGCTGGTTTGTGGCGTAGAGGCAGTTCGTTCGGACTTGCGACGCCTTGCGCTGGTCTTCACGCTGATTTTGGTGTCCTGTTTGAGATTTGATGACGGTTCTGCTGGGGTTTTGAGGCTGTCTTTGCGATGCTCCTCTTTCCCAACAGCTGTCTCAATTCTGTGACCTCGACCAGTGCCAGTTGAAGCACCCAATCGAGGAGTGGTGCCAGAAGCACCTCGTACCGATCGCGAGGCGAAGACATGATACTTGTATTCGAGAAGATGCTTCGTCTTGGCTTCGTCGACATGTTTGTCACACCATTCAACACTAGGGCAGCTAGTGCCAGAAGCTGAGCAGAAATAACGTCTTCCGTCAATCACTTCGTTACAGACGCTGCATCTGTACTGAACAGGCTTGGGAGCCAGCTTGGCCAGCGCAGCCTCCTCCTCTGCTCGATCACTGTTCGATGAGACTTGCACGAATCCATGACCAGGGTGAGTTCGGTGGTGCAACTTGCGGCCATCCTTGAAGCAGCCTACATCAAAGTCGACACCATCGCATATACGACACGACTGCCAGACCGCCGCCGCTATTGGTAACTTGCAAACTCCGCAGATGAATGACGGCTTAGGTCCCGCCTCGACTCGTCCCTTGGGTGCCTCGTATGAGATGATATCTGATGAAGGGCCGGGTAACATACTGTCGTTTAAGGGGGGCAGGATAGTTTGTGCGATATATGAGTCTGTCGAGTGGGCAAGTTTATACTCAAGTGAAGCTTGGACGGATTCCGTTTTTCTGACATCGCAACGCCGTAGTGTTCTGCCTTCCTCAGTTATGGCTTTGTTGTCACTGCCTCCACGTGCCTCTGTAACGCTCGCCCCTTTTGGAAGATTTGGTGTAGTTGTGAGAAGGTGCGATAGATCTGGATTTGAGGTTACAGCATGAGGAGCCTGGTCGATCACTCTTGGTGTATTCGCTTTAGATACCACCACGTCCATTTTGACCGGTAGAGAAGTGGTATCCTGCACCACAACATCGGAAGACGTGAGAGCTAAAGATGTACGACCTTGCAATGATGGACTTTCCACAGTACAAGTTTCGACTTTCTTCGCTGGTGCATCGATCCGCTTATCGCCGCAGTCTTCGATCGTCGCCAGAGGGACATCAAGGGGGCCCTGGATCCCATTTGACCCTGTTGGACGCCATTCGAGAAGAGACATGAGAGGCCTCGAAGGCCATTGGAGCTCAGAAGGATTCTCTCCGCTCTCTTCGGCGGGGACATCGCGTGTTGTCTTGGTCTCTATCTCCGTGGCTGACGGCTTTTCGGGAAGGTTGTGTGGCTGGCGCCTGGGCCTCAGTGGCAATGACGAGGGTCTGATGGGGTGGGTAATCAGATGTGTACTTGGTGGGGGTGCTGGCACACTGATATGGGCTCGATCTCCATCGAAGCGTATGGAAATAGGCAGCTTTACCAGGAGAATTGGGGCTGGAGCCGCCATAGACGGTGGAGGAGTTCGACCTGAGGTTCGCGAGGGCGTCGGAGGCGACGATATCTGATGTCTGCATCCACCTCGCTACAGAGAGATGTCAGTGTATTAGCGTTGTGTTGGTTGCGAGGAGTAGACTTACATGTTGCCGGCGGCATTCATCGCATCGACTCCTCCTGGGAGTGCCCCTGGATGTCATATGTTGGCCAGGTCTGAATATATCGTAGCGGTCCAACTTGTCTGGTGTCTGTCTTGCACGTCTCAATGCTTTGATATCATCAGCGTCGGATGGTGGACTCTCAGTGGTTGGAAGTTGTGGTTCGAACGCCAGGTCAGGGCGTTCCATGTGAATGTCTACTCCACTTCACTGCTTAACTGGCAAGAAAGCTCAAGCGATCGCTCGCAACAACGGCACGTACTGCTTTTCTGGTCGATCACTGTTGTTCCGGTCAACAGCGACTATCGACTACCACCGTACGTACCACTTTTACCCACTCTGGTAGTGGCCAAGGGTGAATATCCACTCGCATTAGCGGAGCTACATAATAGACAACATCGAAACGATATTAACGATACGTACACGCAGCAAAGAAAACCAGACTACCAATCTCCACTTCCTGTGACAGCCACCGTACGTGAAGGACATGCTCTTGTCGCATAATCACTCGACGTTTTCACGAGCCCGTTTGCTCCTCTCTGCCTGTTCTTCTCCCCGGACATCGGAAAGCGTACTAGAAATGCCACCACACCCAGCACACGCCCACTTGTAATGGTCTGCACACTTCCCGCAGACACCGCAGTGCCAGCTATATCTGTCCTGGCATGTCTTGCAGGCGGGACAGTGGTAGAGATTGTCGTCGGCATACCAGGTACCGCGACAATAGGAGAAGTGGTAACTCTTGAAGACGTCGTTGCCCTCTTCGCCGAACGCATACCTGAAGAGCCACTGCATATGCTGCAGCCGGTCCGAAGACCAGTCTCGCTCAGGCTGACCAGGCTCAAAAGTCTTGTACGTGACATACCAGGCCTGCAAGCGAGAGGTGTCGTCTTCCTCATGGTCAGCAATCGTCTCAGATGGAGCCTGGCCATCTGGCCTGTCCTCCATCTCCCACTCTTGCCACTGCCTGAGATCACACAGCAACTCTCCTGTGAAAACGCTAGTGTCTCCCAGCAATTTTTCCTCCACGTCCTTCATTTTGATGCTGGGTTTGCCCTTCTTCCAGGCCTTCTCTATGGCCTCGACCAAGCAAGGGTTCAGGCGAATGTCGACATGTTCTTCGCCAAACAGGATCGAGGACATGCCCTCGAGGGGGTTGGAACAGCTCTCGTTCGTATTTAGGGCGCAATTGCATTCCGCGCTACACTCCATGCCCCACTTCCGGCATATGCATTTGCGTGAATTGCACATATTCTTACAGGTACATCTGGTACTTGCTATGTCTGCTGGTGCTCGTATTTCGATCTGTGCCAGTTGTGTTAGCCAGAGTCTGCGTGACGATGTCCCATACATACCTCAGTACACTGGCCAGCCGTTTCGCTTCGAGCTCGCTTGCGTGATGCACCGTGTACACCGCCCCGGACAGCCTTCGCGTCCATTGCCCGCTCGCCGTCGATACCTTCCTCAACGCCCAGCCTCGACCATCCTCCGCACTGGTCGCAAGCGAGTTTGCGGCCTGCTTTGCAGGTGCCACATATCTCACAGTGCCATGCGTCTTCGTAGCACTCATTGCACTCGACGCAATGTCTGACCTTGCTGCGATCGACCCATGCATCTCGGCAAAAAGACCACACGTATGTGTCCGACATGTTGACGCCCCGATGCTCTCGATGGTCAGGCCTGTCACTCAAGGCATGAATAAAGAGGTTCTGCAGTCCTTCCCGTAGCAGGACCTCTCCCTCTTGTCTTCTTTCTGCTGCTTTATATGCAACTTGCCACCCTGCCAGTAAGGGATCCAGCTCAAAGGCGTCGCGTTTCGCCATCAACTTCGTTTTCAGGTCCTCGAAATCAACCTTATGACCTCTGCGGTTTAAGTACTTGGTGAAGCATGGACTTGCTGCAGCTTGGGGGACAGGACGAATCATGTAGTAGTTCAGGTAGGAAGAGTGCTCTGGCGGCAATAACTTCTGCAGCGGAAGCTCCCCGAAGAGCTCTGTAAGCATAAGGAATGGGCTACGACATTCGAGGAAGCGCCAGCGATTCGGGAGGCAACCACATTCGAAACCGCACGAGACGCCCACCTTGCGACACGCGCATTGCGCGGTTTGGCAGCCCTGCTTACACTTGCAGCAGCTAATGGTTGATGCGGCGCGTGGGAGATACTGAGACTTCCATTCTGGTCAGCACGAGTGACTGGGTATAGAAGAAGTGTAGTTCACCTCGGTCATGTGTCTCTCCGGGCAGCGTGCTTGTAGCTGGCTGCTGCTGTCTGCATCGTCTGCGCTACTGGAGTCGCTGTGGACGGAGCTGGAAAGCATCGGTATTGATGGCCTCTCGCCGATAGACGCGGAAGATGCCATTTGGGCTCGAGGACGAATGAGTTGATGGATGGAGAGAGGGAGCGTTGTGGCTGAAAAGGAGGAGAGCGCGGGTGTTTTAAGCCAGCGGTCAAGCTCCTCATTTCCGAGGCAACCTGGCGTGGCAGAGAGCCAAGGAGGCGGCAAAACCTGTCAAAGACTATCAGCAGCACGATCAATGTAACACTTTATTACAACTCCTCCACAGGAGACGCGGCCGGTGGAAGTGATTGTGATTTGCGTCGCCAACGGAGCACGTAACATATCTCGTGAGGTTGTCAGGAGATCCGGTCATGTTTGCCGCTGCGATGGCCAGAATGTTGCCATTAATCATGCCCGCACCGTCTCGAAAGCCAGGTGCATATCAGAGATACCAGGCTTTCTCATGGGTCCCCTCCTTCTACGACAACAATAGCACCATTAGACCTTGCTATCTACATAACACGCCACAGCTGATTTGAACTGCACTTCGGTCTGGAACACACGAGGATGCGGATGCGGATAGCTCCAAGTGCCATCGCTGCATCAGGCCTCATGCACATCTTGCTATCCACGCAAGAAAGGTTTGCCGTGAGCAAACGTCCGGAGAATATGAAGTCTTCATGAGCGTCTTCGTGACTTCGTGACTATCCAGTACGTCCATGATGATGAGGATGGCGGCGAGGTTGGTAATGAGGTTGGTGATGAGGCTATCGATGCACCCTTTCAACGTTTGCAGAACATTTGTCAAATGTTTCTCGAACGATTGGACATGGTCGAGACTCGGTCGACCGCCAGATGAAGTATAAGTATAGGCGAAGACCCATTAGAGGACCAAAATTCGAGTGTACTTACTGATTGGAATTGAATTGATATCAGAATCAATTCAGATGCAGTCGGCGTCGGAAAAACGTTGAGGCGATACCCGCTTGCTGTAGAACGCCTTCCTTCTTCCTGCACGTAACTACATGTAGATACTACATCTGTACATATACGTTATGTCGAGAACTACAGAACCGTGAGAAGGTGACAAATATCATGTGCCCGTTGGTCAACAGGTTGAAGAACAATTCTTCGTCAGGGCAAGGTAATGTCAGGGTGGAGAGTGATGTGCATGATACACCTGCAATACGCCATCTCTAGTTCTACCGCAGCAGCATATCCGGCGAGTCTATCGACTCCCACCAAAGAGGCATCGACGCCTCCGCCATCTTCCTTCTCACTGGAGGTACAGCGCGTTTCATCTGCCTTCTACAGCTCATCTCCGCCTTCCAAATAGGAGATACCATTTGATTCACCATGAAGCGAATCATCTCAATCCTCTGCGTGGGAGCTCTGTCACCCTGTACCAACGGCGCACTCCAATGTTCGACGACCATGCTAATCTCTTTGTGACCACAGGGGCCCGACGTGGTTGTGTCTGCCTCTTTACACATGTCGTCCGAGTGACATGAGCCGGCATCGGCTGGTGCCGGCGTAAGTTGTCGTGGGTCGTTGATCGCATCTTGCTGTTTCACATGAGAGGAGAAACCAGCCAGCAGAGATCTTGCGTGGCTCCTCGCAATTGGTATGGAGAGCCCCTGTACTTTCGTAGGAAAAGTAACGTAGCTTGCGGCACCTTGATGGCAACCGACTCAGGACGGGTCGTTGACTCTTCATGTACCAATACGGCAGCTTCACGCCGTCGTCGTCATTAACACAAAGAAGTTCCCACCGTGCACGTCCACTTCTCTCGGCGAGTGGTAGGTGGCACTACAGATTCGCGCCAGGCACATTAAACTGCCCTCGCCATTCTGATCATCGCTTCTTCCTTCTTCCCTTCTTATATCAATATCCTCTCCGGCTCCCCCTTCTTCCTCCGCGGCTCAATCTCGTCCATCATGCCTCTGCCCTGTTCCATATCTTCCTCAGGTTCCAAGCTTAGATCAAAGCCCGTCTCCTCCTGCTGTCCACTCTTCCTCTCCGGAGCGCGATTCGTGGCATATATATCCGCTACAGCCAGCTCAAATGGACCAGGTACACGGTCAATCAAGCTGATCCCCACAGACCTGACCTTGGTAGTCATCATCTCCCTCTGGGGCTCCACGACCTGTCCATAATTCGTACGCACAAACGCACTGAAAGGTATAGTGACAGTCTCCCACTCTCCCGGTCTACTCGATGGGAGCAAATGTTGATGCAAGTCCGTAGGAACGATGGATTCCGTCTGGAAGTTGACAAAGTATTTCCTCCCATCACTTTTGACGCGCAAGGCGAGGTAAGAGTATGGTGACAGGTCCCACAGAAGCTTTCCAAACAAACTCATCCCCCGATCGAGCGTCCGGAAGCCCGCATACCCACTCCTTTGGATTTGCGGTCGATTCTGTGGAAGATCTGTACTTATCGTGCCCTTGAACAGCGCATGACTTGGTTCTTCTCCTGGCTCTGACACAATGACTCCACCTTTCTTGCTGTCGCTTTCTCCATCCCCGATTGTCCTTTCGATGTGGTCCGCGCCATTCACATATGTCAAGCTGGCACGCGAGAAACCTCCAACATCGGAATCGCACATGATTTTGCAGCGTTCGGGCGAGAACTTTTCGTCGAATTTGATGAGGGGGTAGGGTCTGATGGGGATGTGTAGGCCTTCCATTTTGACGGCGAATTTGGCCTGGCGTTTGAGTTCCTCCACGCTGCGGCGGAGGAAGCCTGGGTAGCCGGCGAGGCGGACGGGAGTTGCAGCGAACATTGCGGCGGTTGTCGGAGTTTATTATCGTGCTGATGAACAGCTGGCTGCCCGAGGTGCGACCAGTAGGAAGATGATATTGTATAGTATGTCCAGAAGAAAAAGAAGAAAAAGAGGCGGAAGTGAGGTGAAAAGGTTAATAGGTAGCACAGTGAAGCTCGGTGGTGGTGGTGGTGGTGGCAGTGAGGTCAGAGCAGAGACCCCCGCGTTCGCCGCCTCGCTTAGGCTTGCCTGTGAATTGTGAACCCAGTCGGATAAATTATTTATGCATCGCGAATAGAATTGTACAATATCGACACGACATCGAAGGCTACCTTACAAGTTTACAACATCCTCTCGTCCAGCGTCCGCCGCCCAACCCGAACTGTTGCTCACCCTTCCTCTTTCACATGGTTGCGCTGCCCTCTCCGCCCACCTCGGGAGGCCCCATCTCCCAGTCCCGCGAACTTGGTCAAGTCGACCCGTCGACATCACTATCTTCTGGTCGAGATGAAAGAAGCATCAAAGACCGCCGCCCCTGGGCCCACCTCATCGCCGGTGGTGCGGGCGGCATGGCAGCAGCGACGCTCACATCCCCCCTCGACGTCCTCAAAACCCGCCTCCAATCCACCTTCTACCAGTCCGAATTGGCAGCCCGTCGCGCCGCAAAAGGGATTCCCCCGCCGAGTCAGATGAGCCTATTACGAGCCGGATGGTTGCATATATCCGAGACCGGTGCAATCCTCGCGGCGATACCAAAAGTCGAGGGCTGGAGGGCGTTATTCAAGGGCCTAGGACCTAATCTGGTTGGCGTGGTTCCTGCCAGAGCCATCAATTTCTGGGCATATGGGAATGGCAAACGGTTCTACGCGAATCGATTTTTCAATGGGGAAGATGTAGCTGGCGCGCATCTTATGGCTGCTGCTACGGCAGGGATCATCACTGGCACGGCGACGAATCCGATCTGGCTGGTCAAGACGCGGTTACAATTGGACAAGGAACATGCGAAAGGGTCTGGTGGAAGGACATATAAGAATGCTTGGGATTGTGTTGTCAAGACTGTGCGACACGAAGGGATCAGAGGGATGTACCGAGGGTTGACAGCATCGTACCTGGGTGTGAGTGAAAGTACGCTGCAGTGGATGCTGTATGAACAGGCGAAGAAAAGACTAGCGAGGAGACATGAAGACTTGGTGAGGAGTGGGAGGACGCCCAACGCGTGGGACCAGACAGTGCAGTGGACGGGGAAACTGACTGCCGCTGGAGGGGCCAAGTTTGTGGCTGCATTAATCACGTATCCACATGAGGTGGTGAGAACAAGGCTACGGCAGGCTCCTGTGGATGCGAGCGGGAGGGTGAAATACACTGGTCTCTGGAGCTGTTTCACGACTGTATTCAAAGAGGAGGGTATGGCGAGCCTGTACGGTGGACTGGTGCCACATATGTTCAGGGTTGTGCCCAGTGCTGCCATCATGTTCGGTGTATACGAAGGTGTTTTGTGGAGCTTAGGAGAAAGCTCCAGTGTATAAATAAGGTACAGAAGAGACGGAAAAGTGGCTTGCGAAGCCCATGTACAAAGCAGTGTAACAACAGTTGTTGAGGGATTACCCTCGGATCATGCGCCAGTATAGCAGGCCAGTGCGGTTTGGGAAGGATCTAGAAAAGTGTACAGCAGAAATCCACTCACGATCACTTTGGGGCGCTGATACTCCAGCTTGGCCGAATGACACATGCAGCTCTAATCCACATGAGGTAGGGGAACTGGGTGCAGAACGCTGACTGAAACCGAGAGAAGAGATGCAAGCTGGCTGGAATATGGTGCTGACCACGCGCAGAGAGCCTGATAGCTGGAGGAGCCTGAAATGGGCCGATGCGGTCCAGCAATTGCCGACTTTGCTTTGTACTTATAGGTGAGCCTGGCAATATGCTACCCTCTGAGACGACAAATGACTCAAGAGGCCGAGAGCGATTTGATTTAGAAATGCTTGACGCTTCTTATGTTCAGGGGCGAAGGCAAGTGTATACGCACACCCAGGGCATGCTAATTTGATAACAGCCAAGGCATTGGCAAATATAGAACATTTGATCACAAGAAGTCCTCGAGTCGAGATGGTACTAGGTAATACTACCTTAGCCGCTTGGAGGACGAAATCCACTCCAGCACGAGAGTCACAGCGTGGCAAGAATTTCGGTTACAACTCCTCGGTTGCGGCTACTACATCCTCCAGACTCGAAATGCGACAGTGTGGTTCTTCATCAAGCCGATGTTGATTATCATTACATGGAAGCCAGCCCTCGAGCAAGCGCCACGATATAATCGCGCAGAAATCAATCATGCAGAGACACTTCTATGCATTGCCGAAGCTCCCACTCCAATCACGCCTACCTTAAGGGCCACTGTTGACACGTCGGTTGAATGCCACATTTCTCCATTACCGATACCAGAGTTCTCACAGAAACAGAAGATGAGTGTATCCAAGCGGACAAAAGAGTATTGTTACCAATCAGACAAAGGAGTATTGTTACGACAGCAAAACCAGCTGCAGTAAGATGCACTCACACGTTGCCTCTTCTCGCATCTGCCGCATGCCACTACGCCACTCCAGCCCCAGCTCATACCCGAAGCACACCTGACATGGATTCAGAGAGCCTTGAAGGGCTTCTATATTGCCGTATTTTTCCCATCCCATAACGACAGATGACTCTACTATTCCAGACAGTTGGGATAAACAACGCCCTAGACGAGTAGCACTGTGTACTTGTTATGAAACTCGAAGAGTAGGCACAGGCAGGACACGAATCGAGGCGGTGCATAGTAAGACATCTACTACGGGACTATGGTCAAGTTAGAGTGACTATATGGGTCAGGAATGGAGATATGGAGATAGCTGGAAGATGTGTATACCTCACATCTCGAATAACATGATGGACAGTCTACGCTCGGAACATAGAAAATAGTCATGTCCAATTCCTACCATGACTGCTGTCGTGTATGTGAGTTGAGATTGTAGCATCATCCAGGAATACGCGGCTTCAGAGTCCTGGACTTTGGAGAAAAAAGCTGATATTAGGCTTTATATCATGTTTTGTTAGCAGAGTATAGGGCATGGGCATGGGCAGGTCAATTCGGAGTAAAGGAGGGTATTCTCGTTGTTGCTGTTCTTGATCGACTGTACAAGTTCATGGCGAGTCTGTCAATCTAACGAATACTTGTAGCGCTCGTGTCAGCGTGTGATATCATCAGATGAGCTAAATAATTCAGTAACAGCATTTGGCTGCCTACGTTATGGCGTATGTTTGTAGCTGATCGTTACATGGGTATCATAAGAAGCAAAGCCATTACTGTTCGTTCGTCCCATTCGTGTCATTCCAACTTTCTCGTAAGCTGTCGGACCTCGTGTTAGTCATAATTCTACTCCTGGTAGAGGTAAGATCAATCAACCTAATCCTTCACTGAACTTCCCTCTACATCTTTATCGCCATGTACTCTACCACCCTGCCAATCGCTGCACCAGATGAATGTCGGACATCTCCATTGACTCCCGGCCGTTCGGTCCTTTTCGCCAGTTGGACCAAGCGGTCTCGCACACATCCAAAAGCTCCGGCCTTGATTGTAACCTTTCTTCTTAGTAAGCATGCTCTTGCAAGGCTCACTGTGCCCTTCGCACATGGGTGCCACCGGCTTAGTGAAAAGTGAAGACCATGACTTCTGGTTACGCTCTGCAGAGGCGAGTTGCTCAGTAAAGGAGCGGGGAGACATGTCCAGGTCTCCTGGGTCAGGAGGTTTCCTAGACCTCGGTGTCGAGGGCTCTGCAGATGGCGAAACGTCGTTGATATCAGCTCCTGCTTGGAAGAGTTGGGAATGTGGAGCAGCAGAAGCTTTCGTGGCGCGTTGCAGCTCGAGATCATCGCTGTCAATGCTGGTGATATCGACGGGAGTGTCTGGCTGCTTCTCCGGTGAAGGAACTTTAGTCGGAGTTGATGCATTCTTCGCTTGAAAGAAGCCCTTCAGACTTCTCTGACCTTTTGCTGTCGTCGTCTTCGCATCGGACTTCTGACGCTTGATAGGTGGCTCTTTGACAGCAGGCGCACCCGATGCCTTTCGTTTGGTCGGTGACGCTGTCAGAGTGGGAGTGCTGTCCGGGCCAGGATCTGTCAACGGAAATCTTGCATCATTGTCTTGAGGTGGCAGAGAATCAGGAATTGCATTTGCCTCCAGTGTTGACTCTTGCTGCTCGGATCGCATCTTCTTCATTGGCGGCGCCGCGAACATGCTCTTCAAAGTCCGTCTTCCACTGAATTCTGACATGCGCTTCGCTGAGAAGCCAGGTATCGATGCAACGTTCCACTCTCGCTTCCTCTTGCCCTGCTCAAACATGCCGGTCGGATTCATGATGTCTAGGATGTCCAAGTCGCCTTCTCGCGTCTTTACCTTGTCGAGGAAATCCACGTACACGGGACAATGATCACTTCCCAACAGTCCCTCTTGTATGTTGGCATCTTTGATCCAGCTCCTCATGGCCTCGGCAACCAGCACGAAGTCGATCCGGCTGCCGTAATTGCCAGGCCTTGCGTTGATTTTCGTGTCCCAATGCGTGTACATGCCCTTTCTGTCGGGATGGAAGCCTCTTGTAGTATCCCACAGCACAGCCGTCTCTCTTCCTTCGTCTCGCGCACCAAGCACTTCGCCATCGAGCAGTAGCTGGTTAAAGATTCTCCGGTTGGGTCCTGCAAGAAACTCCTCTCTCGTCGTCTGCTTCTTGCGGATCTCCTCCAGCGTGCTCGCACTGTCGCTCTCGTGCCTGGTGACATTAAGGTCTCCGACCAGTACCACATTCTTCCCGCTCTTGATCAGGTTACGTATGCGACAGTCCAATGCACACAAGAAGCCATGGCGGAAGCCATCTCTCATGCCATTGCTGTTGGCAGGACTGTAGACACCAAACAGAACAAAGGCGGGAAACTCCAGAACCACGCATCGGCCTTCTGCATCAAGACCAGCCGGATCTTCGCCGCCCAGCTGCCACAGATGCGAGTACTGCTCGGTGTTGAGGTAGCCGCCAATGGCCTCGTCCTCGGGCAGCTCTCGGTATGGAAGTCCCCCATTGCTGCTCGGTAGCACACCCAGCACTCCCTCCTCGGCTCGGATGGGTGAGCATCTGGCATTCCGGGTGTAGATGCCCACGCCTGAGTATCCTTTCTTGTGCTTGGGCAGCGAAAAGTAGCAGTCCCAGCCGTCCACCAGCACCATGTCGTCCTTGAGGTCTTTTCGCTGAATCTTCAGTTCCTGCATCACCACAATATCGGCCTCGAGCACATCGAACATGGACGAGTAGGAGCGGGAGGTGTTCCATGGCGGGTAGGAGAAGGGATTGCGGATGCCATTGACGTTCCATGTAGTGAGCCTCATCCTTCCTAATCGGGCGACGACGAGGTCGATGTCGTACACAAGCACATGCTGAAGGTCAGTATTGGAGAGACGACTTGGATGACGCGCGTGGTTGATGGGATCTGGAGTGAGGGCGGCGACACGCGTCAAGAGCGCGTCCGCACGTGACAACGCCACAGCCTGCAACAGCGACATCAACATCAACATTGTTACCTAACCACCACCACCACCACTCCCTCCTCCTCCTGCTCCTCCTCCTGCTCCTCATCCTCCTGCTTCATCACCAACAATACCACCACCAATTCAAGATCACCACCAATTCAAGACCATGACATGAACAAGACAGGAACCCTTCCGCAATGAGCTGCCATGCCTCGCTACTTGACTCCTGCTCGTGTCGGTCTCCTCTTCTTGATTGAACTCTACTTCGAAAGTGACCGAGACTCCCTCAATCACGATGCCGCCGCTGGCATACTAGAGTTTATCGCCAAGCATACCACGCTGACAGTCGACAATGATGCGCAACTCATCGACGAAAAGAAATCCATCTTCACACTAGACATCTCTTCTTTTCGACCGCATCTCCAGCCCTTCGATGCAACTTACGTCTCTCACAGTTGGAGTCTCACTCGCCGTGGAACAGCATGGGACGCGTTCCTTGCCACATGTTTTGAAAATGGCAGCAACGGTCAGCAAGACCTACACGATTTGATCACCAGATTGAGAACCACTCGTGTACGGACACCTGGGATGAAGACCAGGTATGGCAGTGTGTCCAATGTTGTAGGACTGACTGCCACTGACATCTTATAGATTGAACACACCAGTCACCTTCTCCAGGCCTGTCACACCAGGCAGTCCCCTCGGCCAATTCATACGCAGATGCTATATCGAATTCACGCGTCTCCAGTTCGGGGATTTGCAAGCACTATGGAAGTCATTTGAAGTGTGGCGAGCATCTGGCTGGGAGCACTTGGTCAAGTTCTGTCCAGTGCTCACTCAGGAGATACTGGACCACCAGCGGGAGAGAAACAATGAAGAGACTCATACTTCATTCTGCCAACGCACAGACTTTGCCACGGATGCACGCAATACTGCAGCAGCGGTGGACACTGATATGCTGCTGACACATGCCATTCGTCAACTGCAACAGCTCGGAACAAGAGTCCCTGAAACCGTCAAAGCTAAGCTCGCGAGTTGGGTTGACGAGCTGTCCGCATCGAGCGCTGGCACGCAAAGCATGCACTTCTTCATGGCTTTCTTTGAGCACAGTAAAGCTGGACAGTATACCATGGCTCTGGAGAGCCTACATCGCTATTTCGATTACAGTCTTGCCGCGAGAAATGGTGGCGGCGCGGGGGACAACGTGAACCTGAGGATCTACTACCAGTACGCACTGTTACACCTGAGTGTGCTACACGCAGACTTCGAGTGTTGGGAAGAGAGTGTCGATGCCATGAATGAATGCATTGCAACGGGTGAGCAGCAGCACCGTAGCCGCGCCAATGAATTGCCTACTGATAGGTCGCAGCTCGAGAAAACCAAGACACAGCTTGTCTGAACTTTGCGCTATCGTGGCTACTCTATCTACGCCATGCACATCCCGGAAAGGGTTCAGCAGCATATGCCTCCATCTCCGGCGTTGTCGGAGGAGGCGAGCAGGATGAAATTGCTTTCTTGAAGACAAAGGCCAGAGAAAGCAAGAATTGGCTACTGATGAGCAGCACACTTCTCGAAGAAGGTCGGCTGGAACTCTTCTGTGGAGGCAATGCCAATCGTGCACAAGAGCATGTCCTCCAGGCGAAGTATTTGAGCATGCAGCATGATCTGAGGACGATGGCTCCAGCTGCTCAGCTATTCTATGGCTCCTGCGTGGAGCGTTTAGGTGAGTTGGAGCTTCATTGATGTCCCATAGATGCTAATAGACTAAAGGCCAAACACATCTCGCAAACAGACAATATGAGATCGTCAACACAGTGCATGCTTCGCATTGTCCTGTCAATGACCGTGTCCGCGCAAAGTGTCGTTCAGCACTAGCACTGGCTCATCAGGGGTCCTACACGAAGGCGCTCTCTTTGCTCGATGACTTGGAACCTACTGTCAAAAATATTCTCAGGTCGTACACACGCGTGAAAGTCTTTTCCGCCCTGATACATCTTCGTCGATCGATACATCGGTAGGCTCGTCTTCACTTTGTGCCATTCAATACCAAGCTAACGATTCTTCTCTCTCAGGGGCACTCACGAGGCCTCGTCTTACTATCTCAACCAGGTGCTTCCCCTCATTTCTGCCGCCGATCCAGAACTCTCTCACGAGTTCTACGCGCTTCAAGTCGAGCATTGCATTGCTCAAAAGGACTACCCGAGAGCAATGGACAAGGTCAGCACACATCTTAATACTGTTGCGTCCCTTGGTACCACGGCCGATCTCGCTCAACGTCTCTATTGGCTTATACAGAAAGCTCGAATCTTTGCCGAAGCGGGTCGGGCTGCCAAAGGGTTCAGCTTATGTGTCCGCGCCACATTTACTGCTGAGCGACATCTCCTCGTTCCCATCATGCTGGAAGGTCTGGCTGTTCTGGGGCGAGTCCTGATCGAAGTCGGCGAATTTGAAGCCGCGCAAGAAATGTATCAGTCGGCTCTCCCTGTTGCGATGGGCGGTGGTAATGCGAGACTGGTCGCGAGAATGTGGGTCGGTATGGGCGAGAGCCGCGTGGGACTTGCAGGAAAGGTGCAGCAGCGGGAGGGTGATAGTGATGCGTCTGGCATTGCAGGAGAGCAGACACGACTGATGCGAAGAGCAGAAGATAGCATCGAGCGTGGAAGAGTTGTCTTCGAGAAGCTCGAGGATGTGGAAGGTCAGATGGTTTGCTTGACTATGAAGTCTCGCATTCTACAGTGGAGTGGGGACGAAGGCGCCATGAGGCAGGCAGAGGAGATGTTCGCTGATCTCGCGATGATGAAAAGGCAGCAGGTCGATGACTGAGACCACGAAACAAGCAGATGCCAAGGCCTCACATGTCAGTGCAGCAACTTCACCATCACCTTTCCGTGTTCTCTGATCTGTACCAGGAAGCTCGGTGTCTCTCACAACGGCAAGTCAATGGATCGATTAATATATATGTATGGGGATGCCGTCCATCTGACTGGTGCAATTATGAGAACTCGCCAGCGCCTACCAGTGGGAACCGCCCGATATTACGCTGCAATGCCGCGAATGTATCATTCCTGTACAAGCCTCCTCCCGTGAAGTCCCCAGGCTGTGTGGTAAATGAATCTCTCGAACCCAGATTGTCAATACGCCCCAACAAGACTTCCAGCACACGATAGCTCGGTCCTGGTGCATCTCCGGGAACTTTGTGACCTGCAAGTTGCACATAGTAGAATGTCAGACCACGCTCCGAGCCCCACGTGCCGACGATACCAGCTGAAGCGAGCGAATGGATGTTCCATTCCTCGTGGTAGGGCGAGAAGAATGGCTTGTCCGGGTATTCTTGGAATCCTTGCCAGCCGTTCCAAGTCATGTTTTGGAGAGATAGGAGAGTGCCGTTTGCGTTGAGAAGCATATCGAGTCCGCCTGTTTTTGGAGAAGAAAAAAAGAAATGTCAGTCACTTCAGTCGTTCAAATGTGGTTTGTTGCACATGTTTGTACAAGAAACAAAGGAGAAAAAAATCGAAAAAAAGAAAAAGGTTTCCCCACAAACTCACCACTTCCAATAATCACCCTCTCCGTCTTCTCCACCACCTTGGTCAACACGCCATTCAACGCCGGCGGGAGACTCAAATCTCCTTTCCTCCCTTCCGCCGTGTCATTGCTCGAGGAGACGAACAAATCCCCACTAGTGATGCACTCGTCCCACGCGACGCTCTCGGGGACGTGGAGCGTCTGCTTCACATCGGTACGGTTGAAATACCGCAGTTTGTCCTCGATGCTGGGGTCGGATGAGCTCAGACGCGATTCTAGCAGCGGACACTGGTCGGCTATGCGGTATACGTTGAAGCATGGATTGTTCCACAGGGCGGCGTCTATGGCGATGCTGATGACGTCGCACGGGTCGGGTTCTGTGGTGTTTTCGTTGTAGTTTCGCTCTGGGTCGAGAATGTCCGGGAAGGGGGCTTGCGGGGCTGGGAAGGTCATGTATTGCGAGAGAATGTCTTCGTAGCCGCAGATTTGGTGGGCGAGGGTGAGGTTTTCTATTGTGGTGCTGTTGAGGTAGAGGAGGTTGTTCCAGTATTGGACGTATGGAACTACGGTTGCTGCTTGCGCTGCGGAGCTGGTTCCAATTAAGGGGTCGTTGATGTGGACTCCTTTGAGGGGCATGTCCGGAGAGTTGACATTGAGGAATTCGGCGGCAATGTAGGGGATGTAGTAGCTGTGGATATCTTGAGCTCAGATGACTTGTCAAGTTGGTTTTTTTTTCGAAGATTACTTACCCAGCGTAACTCTCGCCAGTCAGGTAGATGTCGTAGCTTTGCAAGTCAAACTTCTTCATGAACTGGATGTAGAAGGCTACAAATTGTTTGGCGAGTCCTTCTTCGTCGCTGATTGTCGAATTGCCCTGGGAGTAGCCCACTGAAACTGGCTGTTCGACCCACAGGACATTGGTCAAATTTCTCCAATCGTAGGAATTCGGGGTGGGTTCTGAGTACATCGTTAGCCAACACCCTTTTCAGTAGTCTCGTAGGATACCATCCGCATACTGTTGGTCCCATCTTGCCACAGAAAAGGTCCGTTTTCCGATAGAAAACCAATCAACGAGCTGCAGCCGGGTCCTCCATTGAACCTGAGTAGTAAGACGGTTAGTGCACCTGTACGTCGAGGCCTCGTTCTCGCTGAGGGCGCGCGGTCAGCTCTACTGACCAAATGGCGATTTCCTTGGGCACATCGTTGTGGATACTGGGCCAGAACCAGAAAAACAACTTTTGGGTCTCGTTGGGATCGTCCGAAAGTGGCATCAAACCCGCATATGACTCGCCTGCATCGAAGTCCACCTCTGGGATTTTAGAGCCATCGACCTCAAACGGCTTGGTTTTGTCTGTCAAGAACGTCTTCGTCGATGCATCTTGGGGTTCGCTCTCCTGTCTCCGCAAGAGTGAAGGGGAGATGATGTCCTGGATTCTGTCCCGACTGCGCTTCTGCAGCCGCTCGGCGTGTCTGTAGATGTCTGTCGCAGGATTCGCAAGTACTTGGACAGTGTTGAGAAGGACGCAAATCACGAGAGTGATCTGTCCAATCTGAAACATTGTTCTCAACCATGTGTGCACGACCAGAACAATAACAACAACAGAGGACCATCTTGTGATGGTATGTGGCTGCTACCGTGGTTTTGTTGTTCCAGCTCCAATAGGCAAACCCCAATCTCGACACGAAACCTTGTGCCGGGGCCAGGATGGCTAAGCCTTGTCAGCCTTCGATTGCACCCTGTAGGCTGTTAGAACTATTAGTATTCAATAGGGTCGACCGTCAGTACGGAGTAGTAGTCAGTACGTTCTGCCAACACGTCGGTCGTATGTAGTACAGTCACGCTGAGTCACCTTCTACAGCAGTGTCCTACATGTACTTTGCTAGCCACTCCAGCGCTGCTGTGACTTCTTTCTCGCCGCAGACCAAGACGCGTTCTGCTGCTCTCTCACTCTTCACAGATCGACCGGAAGAATCAACAATTGGGGCTCTCTGAGTTTCTTTTTTCCTGGACAAGGGTGGCTTGCCTGTAGAACTAAGGGGTGTACAAGGTTACATGTAGGCGGAGGGATCCAAGAAGCTTTATAAAATACGGCATAGGTATCTCGAAATAAGGACGCACAGCAGCAATGAGGGCCACGTTCTTCAACGTTCCTCCTTCGTATGCGAATGCTGCATTCCATCACTATTACCAGCACTGCTTCCAGCATCAACTTCTCCAACAAATAGACCAGCCTCCTTGCCTTCGATGCTCGGTCCAGGTGTTTGGCGCGCTTCCTCATCATTGTAGGGCTTCCAGAAGTCCTTTTTGCCTTTCGCAGCTCGAGTCAGCCAAGGTGGAAACACACCGCCGGGTAGCTTGTACGTCCAGAACTCCTTGTATTCTTTCTCTGGTGGTGAAATGCGGCTACCAGAAGCTTTCTCAATAAGCCAGACACCGGTGTTGAGGACAATGTAGCTGATGATACCAGCGATTAGCCCATAGGCGATCGAGTAAGTGAATGGCATGATTGCAATGGTCAGGAATGCCGGGACCGCGTCGCCCATGTACTTCCAGTTGATGTCTGCTGCTGCTTTCGTCATCAGGGATCCAACGATGACAAGTGTGCAACCTGTCGCCCACGGTGGGATGGAGGCAAAGATTGGCGCAAAGAAGATGGAGATGAAAAAGCAGAGACCGGTTACGATGGCGGTCAAGCCTGTTCCACCACCCTCTGAGATACCGGCTCCGGACTCGATGTAGGCGGTGACAGGTGATGATCCGAACAGAGCGCCAATGGTGACACCGAAAGCGTCGACGAGGTAGGCAATGGCCGAGCCTTCAAAGTCCTGGGTCTTTTCATCGATGGCTCCGCAGTAACGGGCCATGGAGTACATGGTGCCAGTACAGTCCAAGATGTCGACGTAGAGGAATGTGATGAGCGCCACGGCGAATTGGCCGCCGTGCTCGCCAATGCTCCAGTCCTGTACGGCGAGGATGTTCTTGATGGGACGGAATGTCACGACTTGCTTGAAGAAATCGAATCCAGAGTCACCGGTAGGAGTATAGGGGAAGTAGGTCACATCTGTGCCACGAGGCCAGGAGATGATGCTCACGAGCAGAATGCCAGCAATGATTGCGCCCTTGACCTTGAACATCATCAGGAAGACGGTGACGAGGCCGCCGCAGAAGATGCCAATCCAGAGGGTGGGATTCCGCATCTTGGCTCCACTGGGACACAGTCCATCTTCGTCGAATGCGGATTGCACGCAGCCTGCAAGCTCCAGCGGTGTCGAGCTGCCGCCGACAACCAGACCGATGCCAGCACTGTAGGTCAAGCCGATCAAGGCCAGATACAGTCCAATACCGACACCCGTGGCGAGCTTGATCGAGGCAGGGATGGCTCGGGCCAGCCATTGTCGCATACCGAGCACCGTCAGCGCGACAAAGATCAAGCCTTCGATGAAGACCGCGGTGAGAGCGGTTCTGTACGGCACATTGCCCGTGCCATGGTAGCCCACGACGTTGAAGGCGAAGTAAGCATTCAATCCCATACCAGGAGCCTATTGATTCATCATTGACAGCTTCGTTAGAGATGCACGGAAGAAGATGATAAAAAAGGGGGATCTATCGAGGGAAAAGCTCACCAGCGCAATAGGCATGTTGGCAAGCAAGCCCATGCAAAAGCTGGTCAAGGCAGAAATGGCGGCAGTGGCAGTGACCAAGTCGCGGTTGATTTCTTGCACACAGAGCATGTAGGCCGGGTCGGTATCGCAGACGCCATCGGCAGAGTTGGCATAGTCGCACACGCACGTTCCGCCCGACTGCGAGAGGATATTCGAGTTGACACTGATGATGTAGGCCATGGCGAAGAAGGTGGCGAGGCCTGCGCGGATCTCGGTGAAGAAGTAGGTTCCCTTGCGTTCTTTGGCCTATATCGATCGATCATCATGATGCATGTCAGTAAGGTATAGATAGGTACTAAGGTTGTTTGTCTGTCGACATGGCCTCTGCTGAGAACGTACATGACCGCTGCCGTCCAGTCTGAAGTATTTGCCCACGGCCGTCTGGGCGACGGCGGCGTTGGTGTTGCGCACCCAGCTGGAGTAGCCCATGTTGTCAGTTCGGTGGTCGTAGAACTACGGGGGGCGGA
This sequence comes from Mycosphaerella sp. Ston1, assembly GCA_000504405.2. Classification (NCBI taxonomy): domain Eukaryota; kingdom Fungi; phylum Ascomycota; class Dothideomycetes; order Mycosphaerellales; family Mycosphaerellaceae; genus Mycosphaerella; species Mycosphaerella sp. Ston1. The sequence goes on from KZ105544.1 coordinate 39,833, forward strand.
CATGGTGATCTGTTATATAGTCATATATATAAGGTATATATAAGGTATATACATATCGTGTTCCATGGGCGAGCGAGTGTTCTAGGTGGTACGCCTCGTGGCAGGCGATATCTCTGGCGAATTGAAGACGATGGATAGCAGCGACTAAGCATTCCTGGGCCCTTGGCAGCGCCCTCTGTTCGGCTTGCAGGCCAGGAAGGGAACTTTGTCCTGTGTACATGTAGAACTACGAAATCCTCATGCTTGATGGACGCTGAGCTGACCGGAGAATGAATGGAAGGATGAATGATCGCTGTCCTCACGTGCCATGTCTGACATTGTTCTGGCTTCTACTACATGACATTAGATGGTCTGGTGTCGTCGTCGTTGTTGTGGTAGAGACGACAGTGTTGTTTTGGTCGTCGATAGCGCGATGCTCTTGGCGCCCAAAGACAATGTGGGCGTGAGGCTGAACTGGAATCTACTGTACAGTACGGAGTAGTGTAGGAACAAGGCAAGGTATCATCCAGCAGGTACAACAGCAAAGGTATGCTTCTAGGGCTTCTAGGGAGTAGAGGGCATAGGGAGTCGGGACGAGAAATGTACCGATTTTTCTTTTTGCGCATTTCGCCGAACCCCCTGGCCCTCCTCCGGCTCGCATCGCTGCCAAGTCCCGTTCGGTTGGCGACACCCCGGGCCGACGTCGAGTTTGGAATTCGTCCGGATATACGAGTACGCCTGTGGGTCCAACTGTTGTACTACTGTTCACTACTGTACTCCAGGCCGCTCCATATCATCTCTCTTTCTCCTGGTACTCGGGATGAGAACGGACGGTATAAGAAGCCTTGGACTCTGATCGATAAGACGGTAAGCACTGGTATCTGTACTAGTATGTAGGAAGGATACAATATAGCTCGCCTCTCGAAATCTTGGCCTCTGGGTAACGGTATTTGTTCAATTGGAGTCAATTCCAGAATGCTATAGTGATTGCGAGGGTGAAAACAGACGCTGATAGGGAAGAAAGGGGAGTAGTGACGGCAAGCAAGTGCTTTTGAACACTGTGCACTAGAAGTAAAGCACCTCCTCCCCCGCACTACTGAGGCTTGCTTGATCTGCGTCGTTCTTGTTTACTGATCGATGTACTGACACGACCTGCACAGTATGACAGCCAAGACTCTATCACTCCCTTGGCCCGAGTGAATGAAGGGCGGGCTATATAAAGTGGCCTATCGGAGGAATCCACGGCGCAGGCACGAGTTCGAGTGCATGCAAAACGTCAAGTGACGATCTAATAGCGGTACACAGCACGCGAGGTTCCACCCCGACGAACTACTAACTGTGGGCATATTCAAGACCCCATGCATACTCATTCGTGGAAAGGATTCGCCCGACGCCACATATCTTCTCTTTGCTCACAGTACTCCGTATGGGGCCCCAGATACTGTCAAACTCAATTCCTGTAGACAAACCGAGCCAAGAAGATCGGCAGCCAGGCGCTTGTACGGACGGCAAGGTACTCGCGTGCCAGCTCAGTAGGCGAGAGAGGCTTGGTCTAGATCTCAACTCATCATCGGTACAGTCGTACAGAATACGGGTTTGGATTAGGCAGGTGAATCAACGCCTCCCTTCACGTCGTGCTACATTGGATGTACATGTAGGTACCTCCTGATCGCCAATATGCTGTTCGAAGGGTGATATACTTCAAGGGAGATCGGCATTCTTCCTCCAACAAGAAGCCGAAGCCATTGCGGATGACATGTAGCCCCCGCATGCTTGTCCAGATGCTTACAGGAAGCAAAGAGTGGCTTGTGCAGGACCCAAGAGTTAGGCGTGGAGCTTGAACATACCACTAGCGGCAGCACCACCACTTGTACTGACGGCTTGAGAACCGCACTGCAGACCGCTCGGGACGGCATTGTCACTCAGATTAGCCGCCGCTTCAATATAGTAGCACAACCGAATAGAGAGAGAGAGAGAGCATCCTGCGAGGCATGATAAATAGACCGATGGGCACCATGTTCAATCACCACAATCCCCCCGGACAACCATACCATTTGTACGGTTCTAACATCCAATCATGCTATCTCGATCACGACTTCAATTGGCTTTAAGCCTTGTTGCTACGAGCTCTCTCGTTCATGCCGGTCCATGTGACATTTACGCCTCGGGGAACACACCTTGTGTATGTACTATCAAAGTCCTCGTCGACTCCTCCTTCTTCTGCTAATGAACCTCGTCTTCCAGGTGGCAGCACATAGCACCACACGTGCTCTATATGATGCATACAAGGGCCCACTGTACCAGATCTCACGTGCCTCTGATGGAAAGACAACCGACATCACTCCGCTCTCGACCGGCGGTGTGGCCAACTCTGCGACGCAAGACAGCTTCTGTAGCAGCACCACCTGCCTCATCACCATCATCTACGACCAGAGTGGACGTTCAAACCACTTGACACAGGCTCCGCCCGGTGGCGCTGCAAGTGGCACAGAAGCCAACGGCTACGACCAATTATCCAGTGCTATCGGTGCGCCTGTGACGCTGAATGGTAACAAGGCTTACGGCGTCTTCATTCACCCTGGTAGCGGCTACCGAATCAACACACCAAGTGGAATAGCTACAGGCGATGGTGCTGAGGGCATGTACGCAGTCCTCGATGGTACTCACTACAATGATGCCTGCTGCTTTGACTACGGTATGAACCAACTCCTTGATTATATGTAATGCAGACAGACACTTACGGACTCATGCAGGCAACGCAGAGACCAACAATTTGGACACGGGAAATGGCCACATGGAAGCCATTTACTATGGCACCAACACCATCTGGGGCACTGGCGCTGGAAACGGACCGTGGTTGATGGCCGATCTGGAAAACGGCCTCTTTTCAGGCTCCAACGTCAAACAAAACACGAATGATCCAACTATTACCAACCGCTTCTTCACCGCCATCGTCAAGGGTCAGCCCAGTAACTGGGCTCTCCGAGGCGGCAACGCAGCTTCGGGGAGTCTCTCCACCTACTACAACGGTGTCCGACCCAATGCCGATGGGTACAACCCGATGAGCAAAGAAGGCGCAATTCTCCTCGGAATCGGAGGAGATAACAGCAATGGCGCCCAAGGAACTTTTTACGAGGGTGTCATGACCTCTGCTTTCCCCACTGATGCTACTGAGAAATCCGTCCAAGCCAACATCGTCGCGGCCAAGTACGCTACGACCTCTCTGGCGAGTGGTGCAGCCATCAACGTTGGCAACACCATCACCATTCGTGCCACCACTCCAGGCTATGACACCCGCTATCTCGCCCACAGTGGTTCCACAATCAACACCCAAGTCATCACCTCCTCTTCCAGTTCTTCTGTCCAGAACGCTGCCAAATTCGTCGTCCGATCCCCTCTCGCATCGACTGCGACGGGTTGCGTCTCGTTCGAATCCGTCGATACACCTGGCAGTTTCATTCGTCATTCTCAGTTCGTGCTGACGTTGGCCGCGAATGATAATAGCAAGCTGTTCCAAGAGGACGCCACTTTCTGTGGACAAGCAGGCTTGAATGGCCAGGGTAATACCATTCGTGCTTGGGGTTACCCGACACGCTTCTTCCGCCACTACCACAATGCGGGATATATTGCTCGGAATGGTGGACCGCAGGATTATGATTCTGCTAATGCGTTCAACAACGATGCTAGCTTTGTTCTTGGCAGTGGATTCTTGTAGATTGGAGCGCGAAATGGATGTTTGGATTCGAGCGAGCCAGCTAGCCACACGCAAGTATGACTGGAGGTGATGCGCAGTTGACTGAGCGTAGGCTTGGGCACTGCCGCTTCCTTCATATCAGCAAATCTCTGATCTTTCATCGTAATGCGCCCCATCTGTTACACGGCTGAACTGCTTTGCCGGGATGCCATCGTTGAGATGACCTCCTCGGCTGGTTATCGTTGTTGTTGTTTTGAGGCCAATGGTCGACCGCCCGAGTCAGACAGCTCGATGTTGTCTTCACCCAGAGCTCTGCTCACGGCTATCAACGAGTTTAATGGCTGTTCTGAGCTTCTTCGCGGAGCCGAAAACACGGACGTTCACTTCGAAAAGTGCGGCCCGAAGACGAAGCCAGCTGGCATACTTGCTCACACACCATATGCCGAGTGTTTCACATTGCTCTTCTAACACGAAGACACCACGCATTGCCAGAAACCCGGGCTACTCGATCGTCAATCATGTTCCGGTATAAACCGCCATCTTCTCCCCCTCTGCATACTCCTCCACAGCCGCTTTCGCCAACTCCCTCATCTGCCTCACATCCTCCTCATCCGCCAAGCCTTGCTTCAACTTATCCCTCCAAATCGCTAACATGCCCGCAACCTCTGGATCCTCACAGACTGCCTCGAAATGCTTGATCATGCGGCTCGTATCCTTACCAGAACTCATAAACAGCCCAGGTCCATTAGTCGCCAGCAATATCCATATGAGGTTCTGCAGGACGTCGGAGCCGCGTTGGAGATTGGACATGGACTTGAATGTGGCTTGGATAGTGAGGGACTTCGATGCGAAAATCTGAGATTCGGTCGGGGGAGGAACTTTCAGCTTTTGGGAGAATTTAGTGATGGACTTTTGAATGTCGGAAAAGGCTTTGGCTTCTTCAGTGGCTTTTTGGAGCTTCTCAGTCTCCTTCTTGCGTGTCTTGTCGTTGAGAAAGCCCCGATCCTTGGTGATAGCAATCGTACTGGGTATCGCGTCTGATTTGAAGTGGACAGTCAGGAAGTCTTCAAGGTGTTGTTTCAGTGTCGCGTCTTGCACTTCTAAAACTCCTGCAGCATAGCAGTGGAGTGGAGACCAGAGGCGAGTTTCGATCACTCTGACAAAGTCATCGTGGCGCTGGCTTTCTAGTTCGGACAGGCAGTTGAGGGCTGTCGCTTCAAGCTCTTTCGCATATAAGCTTCTGATCAGTAGATCTGCGAGTTCTTCTTCATGCTGTGTCTCGAAATCAGATTGCTGTAGGTTACGTACGATAGTGGCTGGCGTGGCTGCAGAAGGAGCAGTGCGCCACAGAATGCCAGCTCGAGTACCCACTGCCAGCTTCATGCTGTCCAGCTCGTCTTGCAGTGTTTCAGGTCTTACAATCAGCTTTCTACGGATAGGCTGTGAGATTGCGCGAGAGGTCGCCTCCACTCCTGAATTGACGTCGATGGTGAGCGGTCGTAGACAATTGGGCTGCTTCCTCTCAAACTCTGCTATTATCTGAGCGTCCAACGCAGAAACTCCCGGTGGTAGGTCGATCAACTCGTCGGCCGACTCACTGACTGTGCAAAAGCCATGATTTTGCAGGCGTTCAATCAAGGTTGCTGATTGCGCTGCGCGTTCCTGCTCACTCCGCTGCGCTGTCGCGTCATTGTAGCCTGGCGGCACGTAAATGACCTGCTCACCAGAGAACTTGACTTCGCCGCCTTTCCCAGAAGTGGCTTCTGTTGCAAGAGCAGCCACGATAGGTGGCGGTATAGCGTGATCGAGGAGGGAGGACAGGTTACATATCTCCAGGCTCGCATCGGAAGTGGCATTGTGGACTTGCATCTTCACATTCTCGGAGTATGCATGGCTGCAGAGATAGGAAGTAGCATCCACATCGATGATAACACGAGGCCAGTCTTTGCCCGAGTATTCCGCAATCAAGCGGTCCAAGCTGTCATATCGAACATCCTGCTCTTGAGTGAAAGCATGCAGATCTACAGCCACTCTCGAAGCTCGATCCCTAAGCAGTGCAGCTATATTCTCAATCAAGGGATGTGGTATAATGTAGCGGCTGTCAGCACTATAGTATAGCTGCGAATCTAGCTGGTCGAGTATCATGCCCTCGCTGCTCTCTTCAATGCCAAGGATCGACGTCAAGCTGGACTTCGGGATGCGCTGGTCCCGTTTCTCGACCAGAGCTTTGAAGTAACTGAGGACTTCTGCTGAGTGCTTCAGGTTGTTTTTGGAAAAGCTTCTAACGACTGGAGGTCGGCCATCATGGGCGGAAATGGATAGAGGAGGGAAGGTGGTCACCAGCTTTTCGATGTCAGCTGGCGCGAAGACTGCTCCCATTGTGGAGGATGAGGATGAGGAAAGGAAGAAGAAGAAGAAGAAGAAAAGGAGAAGAAGAAGAAGAAAAGAAGAATAAGAGTTGGCATTGCATATGTTTCCAGACCCGCGGGACCAGCCTCAGCTCGGCTCGGCTCTACCCGTGTTCCGTCGCTCCCGCCTCTTCCTTTCCCGGGCCACAGCTTTCATGGTCGACTAGAACTACAGAGAGGCAGTTGCCATCGCGGCGCAAGAATATACCATTGACAGTATCCTCCTCCATCATGACCAAATTCGCGCCCTTCCGCCCCGCGAAGCTGGACATCGGCTGCTTCATCAACAACAAAATCATTCGCGACCACACCAAGCGTAAAGTCTTCGAACAGAACGAGCCCGAGCGACAAGCCCTGCGATACATTATCCGCAACACCTCCTTGCCATCTCGGACACGTGCCCAAGCACAGCTGCAGTTGACGCAGATGCACTGCTACACCCGGCCCACGCAGATCAAAAACCGGTGTACCTTGGGCGGCAAGGGAAGAGGTGTATTTCAGGACTTTCGGATGGCGAGGGTATGTTTGTCCCAGCGCGCAGAGGCACAAGGAGGGCTTGAGATGGATCGGAGCGAATCGTGGTGCTGACTGAGAGTGGTGCTGACTGAGAGGACAGTACCAATTCCGGATGAATGCGCTGGCTGGGAGGATACCGGGGGTGAAGAAGGCGAGTTGGTGAGGAGACCGAGAAGTCGTGGGAGCGATGTCTAGAGATTGGTATGGGGTCGTGCAGGGAAGACAGACGGAAGGGGGGGATGGCAGAAAGAGATGGAGAGTCGTCAAGGCCACTGCGTGTGTATCGAGAGCACACGCTTTTGCGACTTCTCATGCCGGGTTGGAAGACGAGGAATGCTCCAACGGCGAGGCAGCATGCAAGAGACATCAAGCCTCGTCACCAACCTCAACCAAATACCACGACTGCAGCCGCATTGATGCATAAAGCGCCACTCGGCGAACCTTTACTGTCGCCCTAAAGTGAACGATGTCGAGCTTCCAGCGCGGCATGTCTCTCGGTCGCCTGTCGCTAGCCTCTTGAGTGAAGGCGACCAGCGCTTCATCACCAGCATGTACTGCGCCTCGTCCACAGGCCACCATTATATATCGGTAGACTGCCTCCTCATGCCGAAGACAGGTCACGGACACATGCAGCACGAAATGAGGCTGGTGACAACATATGCATTCACTTCGATTGCCAGCCTCTGTATTGCCGAGCCTTCATGCGCCTACAGACTAATTAAGTATCCCTTAGCACTGCGTATTCGTGTCGCTGCCTTTGCCTCACTTTCTATTGCTTCCTCTGCCTTTTTCCTTCCTTTCCTCCCTTTCCTTTCCACTCCAGCACTTCAACCTCACCGTCCAGCAGTCGTCTCTCAAACTCTTTGCTCCTTCTCTCGATCATCTTCATCACCAGCACCACCGCCAGATACTGGTCCGAGTATGGTACGGTAGACGGCCCGTTGGCCGCTCGAAACTTACGCCAACTCTTCAACGCTGAAGATCTACAGCTTCTGGTGGTTTCCCACTTCAGAGACTCGTAGTCCGACTCGAGTCTTCCTTCATGACCTCAGCCCTTCCAGTCTCGCGCTTGTGAACAGGACCACCGCAAGTTCCACCTACCCAGGGCATCTCTAGTCAAGACGCATTCGCCAAGGACGCTTAAGCGCACCCGAGCGGCACAGCTGAACCTTTCACGCAACCTAAATCCGACATTTCGACACTTTCGTCTCCTCCATGTTGTGATTGATAATGCTCTGTAATGATTTGACTACCAGGGCTATATGTCTAGTCTAGTGTAGAGTCTATATATACACTTTACTTACCCCAGTCTGTAATATTATAATTATTATTATGAATTATTAACTATAATATA
>KZ105545.1:0-18625 GCA_000504405.2 Mycosphaerella sp. Ston1
AAGTCTTTAAAGATTACTTTAATCCGGGCTTATAACCTATTATAATTGATAATGCTCTATAATAATTTAACTACTAGGGCTATATGTCTAGTCTAGTATAGAGTCTATATATACACTTTACTCACCCCAGTCTGTAATATTATAATTATTATTATGAATTATTAACCATAATATAAACTATGGTTATCTGCTGTTATGCTGAACCACTGTTGTGTAACCATGGGTATACTGATTCACAACAGCAGTATGGTCTAGAACTGGTGCAAGTTTCGATGAGAGAAATTGCAAACGATGGCGCCACTGCGTGTGACTGTTGATGGCACGGTAGGTCATTGTGAGAAGCGTGGCATGGCTCGATGCGATGTGATCTAAACATCCGTTAGCGCTGTCCATTCGATAGCTATCTTCTACCCTCTCTCTCCCGTTCGCGATTGCGCTCTCGTCGATCTCGTTCATGTTGTCTCTCGCGGCCGCTGGCGTCGCGATCTCTATGTGTTCGCGAATCTCGATCATAGTCCCCATCCCGCTCGCGCCTTCGATGATGCTCCCTCTCTCTACGTCGACGATACTCTGCCTCGCTGTCAGAGTCGTCCTTGCGTCGGGGCTTCTCACGCTCACGCTCACGCTCACGTCGGTGATCCTTGCCGTGCGTGCGCTCTCGCGAGTGGTCCCGCCGTCGGTCTCGCGATGCATGATGTTCCCCGTCTCTACGCTTGCGGTCTCTTTCTTTCTTCTCAAATTCCATCTCGTACTTTTGGCGCTCCTCATCTTGCTTCTTCCTTTCAAGCTCCTCCTCGGTATACGTTTTACCAGTCTTCTTGTCCCGGATCAGAACGGGATTGTAAATCTTTGCATCCTTGCCTCGCGATGCCTTACCCCAAGCACCCATTTCCTGAGCCATGGCCGCGTTTTCCTTTGCCCCAATACCGAGCAAGGCTGCTCTTCTCTCCGGCAATTTCCCGGTATCCTTGGCCAAACGCTTGCCTTTTTGACTCCCAATGCCTTCGCCGTCTTTCCAGCCCATGCCACGTAGCAACGCCGCTCCAAATTGCTCCACAGGCACACGCGCATAGTCGTCCAGAGTAGCCATATCGGGTGCAGAGGCAATATCGCGCTCGAAAGCATCGCCCTCTGTTATGGGTGCGTTGTTACCTTCGATAATCAAGGTCTTGTCTGTGGTACTCTTTCCAAGCAATGCGTCCATGGCCAGTTCGTCGTCCGTCTTTGGCTTCGGTGTTTCAATCGTCTCCTCGACATTCCGGCTATGGTCATCATTGGTAGAGATGTTGTCAGTTTGCGACATCACCTCATCTTCTGCATCTCCTCCCCTCTTGTAGGTGTTCAGTCCAAACTTGGGCTTGCTCGCCTCCGCCTTCGCCTCGACATCTCTCATGCGAGCATCCAGGTCTGCGCGACTACTGTCCTGGTTCCCAGGAAGTCCGCTTTTTTGTCGCTTGCGCTGACTTGCCTTGTCGCGCCAGTCGCGGTTGGCCTGAGGCGCAATCAGCAGTGGGGCATTCGTCTCCTCCGCCTGCCTCTGTTTGCTCGCATCGACGGCACTACCAGCCGCGACATCGAAATGCGACACTGCCTGAGTCTTGCCCAGTGTGGCGCCATCGTCGTCCTCATCATGCAGCGCTGCACGAGATCGCTTCACGCCGTTTGTCGGCGGTGGCAGCTTGCGCGCTCCGCCTAGCGACAGCGAGATTTTGGTGCCGCTCATGTTGCTGCCCCTGTTGCTGTTGTCGTTGTGCGCTGTCTGAATACGACATCAATCGGAAATCAATGTTAGTCCGGCAACACAACATGATATCGCGGATTCGTGATGGGACGTCCCGAGGCTAAGCCGGTTTTAGCCAGCTCCACAAATGCGCGCAGCTATAGGTCTTCCTTTCTTTATCTGCATTGATTTCTATTCCAACATCACGTCAACTTCCACCACCACCACCACTTCCCACTGTCGAGAAACGTTCTACCAGACACTTGGCGTTATTATTCACGAACAAGCACCGCCCCGGGCTGAAGCGGTCACTCCGACGATGATGATCATGATGATGATGACGGCGGAAGAAGACTCGAAACCGATGCGAGGCTCGTCCTGCCGCTGTCTTCTCGCATCGCAAACAATCCAGTGCGACGAAGACCGACTTTTTGCCTACTAGCACCTCAGGAGTCAGCACCTTCTGCGGGCGTGGCCAGCCGGCCAGCCTTGCGTCGTGTCAGACGCTTCCGTGTTCCACCTTCAAACGGCCATGATCTGACTCAGCCCAGCCTCGCATTTGATCCAGTTTCGGATCTCTGCAACTCTTGGCTGTCAGCAATATGCGGATCATGCTATTGCATTGGCGACTTTGTACATGGCCCAATCTGTCAAGAGCCTTATACTAAGGCTGCATGCTCGACCCGCGTCCGCATGGGCGCTGCTATAGTCTTCGCCTGTCAAAAAAACCATAACTTCCGCTCGTAGACGCGGCCCTTTTGACCGCGCTTATCCGCACAGGCATATCCTGGGTCAAATGCGCACTACATGGCCGCTTGGCACCGAACTCACCTGTTTTCCCACAAACTCATAGTCGGCATGAACTCCATGCGGACATACTAGGTATGCTTAACAGCAGACGGAGACACTGCAGCATATATGGATGTCAATGCCCATCCGTCTCTATATTCCGATGGCTCATGCTCGGACATACGATGCTCGAACGGGCTCGCGAGGAGATGCTGCTGCTGGTAGACAAATTGACTATATTAAAGGACACACTGAGCATGGGAAACTTGTAAAACGTGCTTATGTCCAATCTGACCCCCAGGGCCGTTCTAAGAAATCTGGGACAACGATTGTACGAAAAAGCCCAACGCAACATGGGCATACAATACAGACCTTTCACACTTCCAATGGCACTAGTCTGATCAAGTGCAACGCTCCCCCGCGATACATTGGACCATGTTCCTTCGTCATTCTACGGGGATGACCTGCCACCTGCCCTAGCCCAGGCCTGCCTGCTTGTCGGGACATCCATCCACCCATAGAGAGGCTGGTCATGACGTGCTTAGTGGTATAAAAAGACCTACCAGTATGGTCCCTGAGACCAGGTTGACTCTTGATGCAAACCAACCTCGAACTCAACTGTGCGATCCTGCCAGTCGACACAAAGCTCCACGACTTTTGTCCCTGTAAAACAAAAAAGAACGTTGAACTTACCTCCAGATGCCCTGTGGGAAGCTGACCGCTAGTGAAGATGTGAGCAGATATGGTAAGCCGTTGTTCACATACCAGGACATGCAAAGTGCTTAATAATAATAATAATTGGTACATCCCAGGCTGACGGACTTTTGGGCAATGCACGAATAGTGTACCCTCGTTGGGATTCATCTATTGTGCCATCGATTCTGGGTGAAGTGGCCGATTGTCCACGATTGCATATTCGCGATTCCCTGCGGCGCGTCGATTGCGACTGGGTCTGCGAGCCGTTCAGACGCTACAAAGTATCCGTAGTCGTCGCTGACACGATGACTTCCCACACGCAAGTCTACTACATACTGATGATGCCAACATCTTAATATACTTTGGCGAGAGCAGTGGAGGACTACTATACTACAGACTACAGTACATTGCCCGTGGTTCAAAATACAACAGGTTGAAATATAGTGGCTGGCTTGTTGAAGGATGTCGCTCTAACTAGCAAGGGACTGCCTACTTGACCTATTGAAATGGCCTGCTCGTTTACATGTACAGATCAAGGATGATGCAATCATCTCGTGAGAGTGATTCATTTATTATCGATTGCTGGGAGACAGACGAGAGAGAGTGCATCGCACCGGTTCCACCCGACCTTGGTTCACAAGTAAACAATACAGCATCTTCCCGCAGCGGAGTTGGATTGGCGCTAAAAAAACCGCTAGCGGACAGGGTTAATCGCGAGCCCAGACAGGGGATTTAGCTCCCAATCTTACTGCGGATAGTCGGTATACCCGCGGAATAGTAGGGGTCCAGTGGAACGAGGGCATATCTCTAGCATATCTCTGCCTCCTGATTAGCTCTCTTAGTGTAGGGTTACCTAGCTAATTACGCACTTATGGACCCATGCTACGGATCCTAATCACTAGCGCCAATCCAACTCCGCTGCGCGTAGATGCTGTAATAGCGACACTGGCTTTTACTGAATACAGACATCCACTCCGTACTATCTGTTGGGTTCAAACCCAACGTTCCAACAACCTGAAGAAATTACTCTCAACAGGGTCGTCGTAACCTCTTTCTTCTGCCAGTGATTCAATACAGTACAGGACCAATACGGAGAGGTAGTTCCAAATGAAATGCGGAGCAAGTTCACACACACCAAATCCAGACATCCATCCAAATCCAGACATCCAAAATAAAAATAAAAAGTTATTATCGCTTCCTCCTTCGAAGTTCTCGCCAACCGATCCTTTTCAAGAAAAACAAATTCCTCGCGCAAATTTCGCTGCTAGAGGGTCCGGACCGGACACCTGGAAAGAAGTCTGTGATGATGATGATGATGATGATGAAACAAAAAAAAAGACAACAAGTGCGCAATATAATGCTTGCCCTGCGTTTCACAAAACATTCATCTCAAGTCAGGACTACTGTCAGGTCAGGTATGGTATTATTATTGTATGTACAGTACTAGCATTAATTGGTGGCATGTCCACAGACTGTATCTGGTATAGCGGACTACAGCTCTACCTGGCCCTGTCGATGCTATCGAGAGTATACCTTTTAGGTAGGCATTATACTGAAGGATACTTTTGCCACGTGTTGGACTGCGTCTGTTTTGCACTTTGTCTGATGTTTCATCGTGAAATGGCAAGTGAAGACGAATGGCCATGAACTGCTCATCAACAAGGCCGGCAGAAGTACAGGTAGTTAGTTAGTGATGCACCCCGTCCTCATCCAATACCACAGGATCACCAAAATACACTTGCAATTTTGCAGCCTACCTTACATACCAAAAAGCCTAATTCATGATCATGGTGATGTTTGGATGCCCAACGACGATATTTATGGCGCTCGTAACAGAAATTGGCAGTTTTCACATCAAGTTGTTGACTTTTTCGTCGACGCCGCAAAAACATGGATGCTGGCAAGCCGGACGAGCGGATGCGATTTGGAGTGGCACTGGTTAGATCCAGTGCGCCACGTTAGTTCTCTGTGGCGGATGAGATGAGTACATGAATGAGTGTCATTCTGACACTTGCCAGATGTTTGGTCTGGTACAACGATGGAAAATATCGCTCTCTCGTCCCTCTGGCAGGTCCTCATGCATGCGTGAGAGCTGGAACCTTGGCTACTGTGACCGACTACATACCTTATGCAATTTTCGTCAGCTGTAACGCCTTGATGACAGATCGATCGAAAATGTGTTGCGCGGGAGATGGGCCTGGAGCTCTAAGTAGTGGTTGGTATGCGTGCTGCAGATATGACCAGAGGTTCGCACGGGATAGAGCCAAGGCGCAGTCACATGTATGCATCAGGAAGCAGGAAGCCTCTGATCCGCAGGGAAGCACTTGGTCTCATTCGAATGTTGCTGCTTTGATCAATAATGGAATAATGGCTTCTCGCGTGTGGTGATTGTTTGCATGCGGTGCCATCACTTCTGTCGACAACGTTTGAGCCGCCCTCCGCCCCCGAGGACCCCAAAGGTCAAGCAGCCAGCTGTGGAGTGCGAACGCGCACCAGCAAGACACTAGAACTAGCCCAGTGCCGCGAAGTTGGCTCGCGGGTCTGATGCTGATCCCGTAGCGCCGCCAGAAGACAATACGCGATGGATCCGGAATTTCCACTTCGTTCCGCCGAGCTCACCGGCACGGCAGATGCTTCGAATGAAGAAGGAGAAGCAGCAGCAGAAGCAGCAGAAGATAATGATGATCATGATGGCGATCATGAAGCTGCAGCTACGAACACGATCAATATCGTCTATATTGCACGTCGGCGTGTGTGGTAGCAGTATGAACAGTGCAGAGAGCACGCGAGGTTGTAGCGAGATGATGATGATGATAGATGTGACCTGATCGACCAGATTACCGGCACGAGCACGCGCGGTTTGGACATACGAGGTCAGCAATAGCATAGCATGCTCAATTGCTCACTGCTCGCGAGGGCTGGCTGTAGTTCGGCGGCTCGGCTTCCAAGGTGCCAACCGTGCCATGTCGAGTGTTCCTTGCTGCTGATCGACCAGGTGTGCTGGCAAGTCGGGACGCGTGAGTTCCCAACAGCTCCAACAACACCAACAACACCACCACCACCACCAACAGCAGCGTTGGTGATGAGCGGGCAGCCTCTGCCGACGAAGATCACACGAATGTGCCAAGATGGTAATTGTCATCTCCGCCTAGTACAACTATGGGAACTACGAGGAGACTGACAGACTGACAGACTAACAGAGAGAGATTGAGAGAGGGAGTACAGCAGACTAGCAGACAAGCGCAAGCTTTCAAACAGTAGGTTTGTAGTTCCTGTGCCGCGGGAGCAGAGCTTGACGCTTGAGCCATTTGCCATTGCCACCGTCCCCGGCAGCGGGGCTAGCCTGGTGAACGACGATCGTACAAGGTTGAGAAACGTCCAGGCGGCTCAATTTCGTTTGGGGACGATCTTTCCTGCTGATAAGGAATCAGCATGAAATCAGGACAGGCGGCCGACAGCGTCAAGTGTGCTAGAGAGTAGAGACTAGAGTGTACTAAGATACAGTAGTGTCGACAGCTTGTCACTTTTCGCTGCCGGGGCGTGGTTGGCGATGGGACGTGGAAGCGGAAGTGGAGGCGCAGGCCCTGCAGGCGGAAGGCATCATTGAGAAATGCCGTGCCGTGTGCCTGTCCTCGCTCATGATGAAATACATGTAATACGGTACCTTACCTGGTAATCTTCAGGTTGACGGGCGGAATGGACCTCGCCGCCGGCTGGATCAAGCGCTACCTGATGATTCCGAAGATTCCCGTCGTGACAGGCCATGTCGCCGCGCCATCCTCATCTCATCATTATCATCTTCTTCATCGCAAATTCGCAATGCTACTAGCAACGAGTCCCTTGAGACTGACTTCCTTGCAAATTGCAGGCCAGATAGCTGCGCACGTGAGGAGCCGTCAATAGTACAGTCACTACACTACATGTGCACTTACGCTGTCAGTAGGGATGCAGGAAGAGTAGAGGAGGAGGAGAAGAAGAAGAAGAAGAAGCACTGTCCTGTACTGTAAAGTCTGTATTGTAAAGGTAAAGGTACGGTATACAGCAGTAGCACGGTACCTGCAGTAGCTCTGCGTATGGAGGCCCTGGCACACTACATGTAGTAGTGACCTGAGCTGGCCAACGAGAAAAAGGCTGGGCGGAAGCGACAATCAGGTACACTGTGTCAGCTCTTTCTTGCCCGACGCTCCAGTACATTAGCGTGCATTATTCGGTGTTGGTGCTGTCGCCAAATAGAAAAATGAATGTCGCGACTCGTAAAGGAATCGGGCATCAGTTGGTTCGCGTTTGCAGCAGCTGCTGTCAATCTGTCCATCTCATCTGTCCATCACCATCATCATCATGCAATGCTGCTCATCATCCACCACCATGTCTGACTGTCTGAATCACGGTCTCCAATCTGTGCCCGTACCTACCGAGGCTACAGCCTACATGTAGGTTAGGTAGAAGGTCTATGTCGTGTCATTCATTATTATTGCCCAGGGCGCCGACGAAGCGAGGCCGAGATCCCCTACGCGTCTTCGAGAAGTCGATCACCACGCTTCTAGTGAATACGCTCCACCGGTACGCTTGACCCTGCTCCACTTCGCTGCGCATACGTACAAACCCACAGGATGGTATTGCTTTTTTGATTTTGTGCTTGGGAAACAAAAGGCGCTGCGTCAGAGAGTGAGACCGCGTCGTGAAGACCTTCCGAGCCTAAGGTAGGTACATTACCTACAGTACCTCACCTTAGCTTCCTGGGACCGCTCGTACGTACTGTAGCAAGTGGCCAATCGCTGCGTGGTCAGCTCAGGCACCGTGGGACAGGAAACCTCACCTCAATTGCTTCTTTGCGAACGGTACCTGCAGTAGGCGGCAGACGGACGGCATTACTAGGGCCCTGCTCTCGTGTTTCAGCTCAGCACTTGTAGCCAGCCAGCCATGCCGCGATTTGTCGCGGCCACATGTTTGTCCAGGACGCGTCGTCTGCCCCGCTGGCCGACAGGCTAGAGGAAGGTTGCCGCACACTATCTGTGTGTCTGTCTTCCTGTCTGTCTGTCCTTCAGAGTCAAGCCATGGTTGATGAACTGCTGCTGCTGCTTGCTACGTGGGATGGGAACCTGCAGCAGTGGCGATCGCCACAGTACCATGTCTCCCCACGCTGCAGCATCCATCACTTCACTAGTAGAGGTACTGTACTGTACGATTGATTCAGCAGCGCGAGAGGTGGTGGCAAGTGGCGAGCGCTATGGGGACATGTGTTCCCACGCCGCTCTCACACTACGCAGTTTCACGCGTCGGAAAAATATGAGTCAGCTGATCAGGGCCGAGGGACGTGCACCCGCACGAGTAATATTGACTTCCGGCAGACGCTATCCATTATTGGGGGACGGAGCCGTGTCGATAGGCTGAGGTGGCGTTGACATTCTAGCCAGTCTTGCTGCGAATCCCGAGATACTGAGCGTGTTTGGTCCGACGATGAGACGAACGAAAGAGCGAAGCACGACAGTCTCGACGAACGCAGCACGGCAGCCTGCAGTGTATCTCGGCTAGAGGTATTATCGACCAAATGGGCCCACGACTGATGGCGGGAGAGCAGCTGTGAGCCTGTGACAGGTCGTCGAATGATACATGTACTGTACCTTACGAGATATGCCCAAACACCTCGATCAATCAATCAATCAATGAATCACTCAAAATCAATCAACCATCATCATCATCACCAATCATTACGGTTTGCGACAGCTACCTGACCTACCTCGGAACTAATATTGCTGGAAGCCGATTGATTCATCTCAACAGCCGTGCCGTAGTTTTACAAGCGTTTCTGCTCTGCATGGGATGGGCTACGAGCAGCTGACACCGCAGCTGAGATGTGGAAGATGGACGACGCGCTGTTGTGCATGGCGTGCGCCCGTACCTCAGCCAGCCCGGTGCAGCACGCTCGAACAGCTGAGAAGGTAAGGTACCTTATACTCCGTAGAAGCAGATGCGATGTGCAGACAGCCAACAAAGGGACAAAGGCGCGATGCGCTGGAGGTCGGATGCACGCACGATGCGATGCAGACGCGCAGACTTGCAGAGACAGACGGTGCGTGCGACTGCTACTGCACTGCTGCGCCCTCGAGCGTCGAGAGTAAGGTAGTGAGAGCGCGACTACGAACTTTGGCCACCCACCGTCGCCTCTGGTCCCCTCTGGTCGCCTCCACTCGCGGCTTGACGTGACCTGAGTCTTGACGAGCCAACCCCGGGTGCAGAAGTGGTGAAGCACTGGAGCAAAATGCGCATTAGCGTGGGTGCCGGGGTGCAGGTACTGTACCTGTACCTGCAGCCGTGGCACTGGCACTGGCACTGGCACTGGCAACGCAGGCCTGGGAGGTGTGTGGTGTGTGCTGTGTGCTGTGTGGATAGGGAACAGTGCCAAAGTCAAGCAAAGGCTAAAGGCACAGCCAGGCCAGGCCAGTCCCGTCACCCGTCACCCGTCACCCGTGTGAGAGGCTGCGTAAGTGGTCTTGTCGCCGTGCCTGGCCTGGCCGTGGGCTTGGGGTGTGCGCTCGCCGGCCTGCGCCTGTGGCCCTGTGCCTGTGCTGTGCGTCCAAGCCCGTGGATCCAGCATCCGTCGGGAGCAGTCCCCATGAGCCAACTCGAATCGCGCGTGGGCTACTACCGCAGAGCTGCACTAATCCTCTCGTACCTGGCTAACGCTTTTGGGCGCTACCTCTCGTTCGCCGCGTCCACTGATCTGCCTTTATCGCTCTGCTCCCCATCATTCGTTCCAACGCTTGACTTGCGGCCAGGGTTTATCTTAAACTCATCATTCTCTTGTGTGCTCTCCTCTATCGTCATCTCTGTTCTTCTTTTTTGTTCCCTCTCCAACGTGCTAATCGAATCCGTGCTTTTGTGCAAAGAGCGCCCCGTACCCCGTCACTCCTTGGGATCCATTCTGCTACACTACCTCCTAACCTGGACTGTACCACCATCCGACGACGATACACATCCCGTTGGTGGCCTTCAGTAGACCTCGACCACCACGCTCTCTCGACCCTACTGCTCTTCCTCGAGCCCTCTATCTCCCTCACACGCAATCACTCACTCACTCACTCACTCACTCACTCACACTCTCTGGATTACGATCGATATTGTACTTTACGATAGCTGTACGGTGCGACACACTACGACTCTCGACAACCAAAACCAACTTAATCGTAACCCGTTTCACATCCTATCTTTGGATGCGTTTCGATTGATATACCACCCAAACAGGAAAAACTTGGAAACCGACCTCGTTAGTTTCTCTGAGCCTACATCATCCAGAGCAGTGTCCGGGCCGCATATGTAGCGCGTGCTAACTGCTGCTCAGCAGAAACAGCTCTACTCGCAATGGAGTACGCTGCACAGACGACCCCTCCAATGGGTCAATCACCATTCTTCTATTATCAGCCGGAACCAAGTCCAGACACCAAACAGCATGGTCACTTTGCACCGCAACCCCACTACCACCACGGCCTCCCAATGGCCATTGTTCCCTCCAGCCCTGGACAAGTAATGTACTATCACCAACCACCAATGCAGCACCAGTACCGACCACAATCCGCTGGATCATATTCGCACTACCAGCAACATGCACAAGCGTATGGTCCACCTCCAATGCTGACGCCAGACGCCTCGCCCCGTCAGCATCAGAGATTGGGCTACTTTGTGCCTCCGCAGGAAGCTCAAGGTTTAATCGTCAATACTGAATGCCACAACTATCATCCGGCCACACCCACACATTCCGCGACTTCCGGATCATTCAGCTCTGCTTCGACGCCCCCATCAACCTGCGGCATCCAGCCCACTCCAGTTGATGGACCAGGCGTGTTCTTCGCGAAGCCCCCAATGGCAGCTTATCCCGCAATCAAGCAAGGCTGTGAAGAAGAGGTGCACTTGGAGGTGTTGGCAGGCGGCGACTGGAGCACTCGGCCTGGCTCGCCGCCCATGACTCCAGTGTTCTTGCACAACTCCATCAGTGCAGAGAGCTCTCAGGCATACGAGATTGCCAGCAGTGCGACCTTGATGCCACACTCGCCATGCACATCGCCCGCATCGCCTGTGCCACGATCAGTGGCGACAGAACAGGAAGTCTGCGACCCGCGAGAGCTCATGTCGAGCACGTCTGGAGTGGACTTTCATGCCATGCCTGCGCTGTGCAGTGGAGAGGAAGCAGGCGAGTACAAGGTGCCATCAACCACAACTTTCAAAGGCGACATTTCCCCACCGCAGGTCCACATCGCGGAAGCTGCCGAGCCACGCTTTTACGCCGGACTTCCCACCTTCGAACCCATTTTCGAGCTCGACGTCGAAGACGAATTTGGCGGCATGGTGTCTTACTCCGCCTCGCACGACATGCAATACCACGGCGCCAAGCGTCAGCGGCTCTCGGTCGCATCCGGCGTCGACGACGACGGCTTCTTCAGCGAGGAGAGCTACAGTGACGACGAGCTGGCTCCGGGCGCCTACTCACCACCCGTGTCGGACTACCCGATCCCAGAGGACTCGGCCGCCGCCCACAGCAAGCCCAAGCGCAAGACCAGTAGGAAAGAGACGGTCCTCCAGCACGCCGCCGCGCAGTCCTCCACCCAAGAGGCGTCGTCGGCCCCCACATCCAACGCCCCATCTCAGGCATCGTCGGAGAACAACGAGACGGCCGCTTCCACGCCCGCGCAGGGTGGCAGTGTGTCGCGTCGCGGTCGTAAGCAGTCCTTGACAGACGATCCGTCCAAGACCTTCGTCTGCACGCTCTGCAGTCGTCGCTTCCGTCGACAGGAACACCTCAAGCGCCATTACCGCTCTCTTCACACTCACGAGAAGCCGTTTGAGTGCTCTGACTGCGGCAAGAAGTTCTCCCGATCAGACAACCTTAGCCAGCACCAGCGGACCCACGGCGCCGGCACAATGGTTATGGGTGTCCTATCCCAGCCTGGCGAGCAACACATGCATCATCAACCCATCGAGTCTGTCAACAGCGGTGACGCGGGATCCGTGATCCGGCCCAAGCAGGAGCAGCAACAGTACCAGTCACCACCACACCAGTACCCGCAGCACCACCGGGTGTCGCCTGATGCTGGCGAGCTTGGTGCCATGCTCTTCGACGTGACTGCTCAGGTTTCTGGCTCGAGCTCCAGCTCAAGCAGCATGGGCTACTCGGAAGATGAGTTCGCTTCTCACGGCGACCAGAAGCCTGCCAGGAAGAGAAAGCGGGACGCGTGAGCCATGCCTTAGTACATGACGACGCCTATGCAATAATACGAAAAGCCGTACATTGCCTAGGAGACACCACACGATACGAAATTGATGTCGTTACGCCGGGGATAACAATAAAAGGAAATGGGATGGCGCTCTGATGTGGAAGACTACCTTTTGTCTTCCCCTCTTCTCTTCGCACGGACTAGACAGCACGACGATTCAACTTTACTACATTCATGGACATGCTTTTGCTACGGTGGCCTGTACAACTAATACTTTTCTCACACCGGGGGACGGACTTTGAAGGACATGCGCGGTTTGTGCTTCTGTGCTGCACCTTTGCTGTACAGTACCTTTGCTTTATGTTTGGGGCAGTTTGCTCTGGGGTGTCGGGTGGCCGGGAGGGGGAGGGTCCCGGCTTCAATGTACTATTACCAGTGATGGAGGCACTCCGCGCGGGTCGAGGAGAAGGTGATAACTTGTGTTATGTACCTTATTGTGTATCATACTGAGAAAAAGCGATCAACGTTATTCAAGACACACGCACGCACGCACGCTCTTCCACCGCAGCTTCATCTTCACATCTCACCTTCCAGCATCCACACCCTTTCCATGCTAGAGAACTCACCCGAACACACTCGGAATCC
This sequence comes from Mycosphaerella sp. Ston1, assembly GCA_000504405.2. Classification (NCBI taxonomy): domain Eukaryota; kingdom Fungi; phylum Ascomycota; class Dothideomycetes; order Mycosphaerellales; family Mycosphaerellaceae; genus Mycosphaerella; species Mycosphaerella sp. Ston1. The sequence continues at coordinate 13,057 of KZ105545.1, forward strand.
GATCCCTGCTTTCGGCTCATTTTGCCACTACCGAGCATGAACATGACTTGCAACATGAAGCTTCCATCATCACGCAACCTCGGCGGCTTTGCGACGCCGATAGATACATGTTGTACTGTATCACGCAAGGCGTACGCCGATGCCGAAGCCGAAACACCAGCGCAGTATGTAGTATGTACGTACATCAAATAACCTAAAAACTACCTCTTGAGAACAAACAATGGAACCCCTTCGACCCATGACTTGTGTCTATGTACCGTACACGTGTATGGATGGACGGATGGAGGATGGATGGATGTATGTATTTGACAAGTCGTTTCACCTTTTCACCTCACCGAACACAAAAGATGATGGACAGACAGCCTTACCTTAACAATTCCAACCACACGTCGGGCCTCAACGCAGGATTATGCAGCTAGAAATAGGTATACCTACTGTAGGAAGGAACCTTAGGTATGTACCTCGAAAGAAGGCTTGACCTGAATAATAAACTTTGGATGGATAGGTGTTTTTCGTACTTTACCTTAGAAACTATGTATGTCAATAATGCAAGTCATGACTAGTAAGAGAGAGAGAAAAAAAGGGAAGCGGCTGCAGCCAGCAGGAATGATGGACTCTGGGCCTTCTTTTTTTCGGTGGTTGGTTGGTTGTACACAAATTGTTTTGGTTGATTACCTACTTTACTTTATATGTTCTATTCTACTCCGTATATGTAGGTGAATTATTCAAGGGCACCATCGATCTACGCTTTTGCTTTCTAACTTTACGGAGAGATCTACCAAACAACCCAGCCTTCGTCTTGCTTTGGCTCTTGTTTGCTGGTTGTTCTTCTTGTTTTTGGACAGGAGGAGGAGGAGGAGGAGGAGGAGGCTCTCTCTCTCTCGCGCACTTGATATGACAGATACTGCCTTGGGTTTGGACTTTCGCGTCGCCCACGCGTGCTACACGCAATACACCTTAGAACTATGTAATGCAGGAAGGACGTCTCCGAATACTCCTGATCATCTTCATCTTCTTCTTATTTTTCTCCCTTCATCATCTTCTTCTCCATCATCATCATCATCATCATCATCCCCATCATCATCATCATCACCATCTTCACCCACTTACGCCACACGATCGCACAGCAGCCGGCTTACGCTCCCACCCGCATCTGGTTGTTTTCTTGACGTAAGCCGCTAGGACCAGACTCATACACACACTGCACATGAAAACCTCTGAGTCGACAGGATGTATTCTTATCTTCATCATCGTCATCACCATCTCCATCATCGTCATTCTCATCATCATCCACCAAGACCAATTCTCTCGTCTCGAACTGTGTTCTAGCCCATGATCAGTTGTTGTTGTCGTCAATTACCTGGTATCTGAGATATTTTAGACTGAGAGGAGGAATAGTTTGACTTTTTTTGTTCCTGGCGTGGTGGTGTTGTCAAGCCCGTTGGCTTGCATGTACCTTTTGAAGTACTTCCGTCACGTAGGTAGAACTAAGCAGGCAGCCAGATATGAGAGTGATACAGTAAGGTAGACAAAAAGAAGCCATGCAGTCAGGCGTTCGTGTGGCTTGTCATGTCTTTCAATGTCTACTGTATGTATGTATCTACGTGTGTACGTATATATGTATACATAATAAAAGCTGCTGGCCATATCTCTTGGTCGTTCATGCACATGCCAAATATGTAGTACCTTGAGCTCGACGCAGGAGTACATGTAGTTTCTTAGTCTTGGGCTATTCTAGGTAACATACATGTACCTATAGATCTCTACATGTTCTACCTTTCCGAGACTTTACTAGCAGCATTCTGGAGGGAGCTCCAGATGTGGGTAGTCAGTATTTTGTCTTTGTTCCTAGGTGAGGATCTTTCATTTCGGGGCTTTGCGAAGGATCAAATTACCAAAATGATGATGAACCCTTTTTTATGTAGCTATTGTGCTATTCTTGTCACTGCTCTGGATGATACCTTATGGCTTGTTGTGTGTTTTTCTTTTGGTGGATCTTCATGAGAAGTAGGTTTAGAATACAGGTGTCAATAGGGAAGGGGGTGGAGGAAGCCGGGAGCCACAGAATCAACAGATCCGCTCCAGCTGGAGATTGGACCAGTTCCAACTTTTCAATAATCTCACTATCCGTACCTGTACCTGTGGCAGAGAGATTGATGATGGGAGGGAATGTGATCACTTCTTCCAATTGCAGTAAAGTGATTCTACATGCATGTAGTCTCGCCAAGGTCTTGTGACAACTCATCATCTTGCACCCCAAGCAACCACCACTCCCCTCTCGACCCCAACACACACATCACAATCATCACCGCAGCGCTAGAACGGGAGCCAAAGTCGTGCATATTCCCAGCAAGCTTGTACTGTAGACATCTCTTCTCCAGCACATCAAGCGCTGTCCTGCGAGCCAAGCATTCACTCCGTACCACTCCCCACCACCATACCTCCCACAGCCCGAAGTCATACGCGCCGCATGCAACTACATGTACATGTATGCAGTACAGCACATCACATCACCTCTCGACCTCCATCACGCCCACGATAGAAACCTTGCATCTCCGCTCTCTGCTCTTTCCAGATAGCTTTCAGTACTGGATCGTGGCTCGGATCTCCGTCCCAATACTTGGCGTGGAAACTTCTCGCTCCACCCCTCCAATCGTGAGCCGTAGGCCAATTGACATTCCAGCCATACCACAATGGCTTCCAAGGCATATTTCCGCTTTGCCTGTGAGCATAGTTGAGCAGATTCTGTTCCGGAAAGCCCGGATCAAATCGTCCTGGTAGTTGCAGCAAGCTCATGTAATAGTCAAACAACTGTGCTGATGGGGTGAAGACAAAAAAGCCGCAGTTGAGGTAGCTCAGATCAGTGGGTGGCGGATACGGATGGTCGTAGGCCCAGAAGTCGCCGTGGGTGGCAAACATGTATGTACGAGGGAGTGGTGCTTCGTCTGCTTTGATAGCGTCCGGGTCCGCTTTGGTGCCTTGCGTCAAGGTTGATTCGTCGAAGAAGACGCCGTCGAGAGGGGCGGTGACGAGAGTGTCGGCGTCTATGAAGAGGATCTTGCTGTAATCGACGAGCTGGAAGAGACGGAGTTTGGTGAGGACATCGATCCAACGAGCATCTGCAGCTTTGACCCAGTCTTGCTGGAGCTTCTCCACGAGGATGATGGTTGCTCCATCTTTCTTCAGGCGATCTCGTTTCCGCTTCGAGACATCTCGCGTGCAGACAACGAGGAACGGTATACTGTTGTTGGTCCCGGCCGACTTGGAGTGTAGCAACTGGTATGCCAGCACGCGAGCGCCGAGGTAGTAGCCGTCATCTGCATCGTCTATTGCGGCGGACTCTTCGTCAGTCTCCCGTCGATCGCCACTCGTACTCCCTGCGAGAAATGTGGCATAGGCCACTTTGTGAGTCTGCAGAACAACTTGTTCAGAGAGCGCTGCTCCGCCTTTGCGGTGGGAGGGCGCCCATCGCTGGCCATGGTGGCTAGACTGGAGGGAGAGGGTGACGATTGCAGAAGCCAAGAAGAGGAATATGCACAAGCCGACGGTTTTGGGATTGGAGGCTGTCATTGTGACATTTTGTGGGAAAAGAGATGGAAGAGTAGCTGTAAAGCAACTTGAACTTGAACATATTCCAGTCGCGGAGACACTTGCATTCCAGAGGAAGTGAAACGCATGCCCTGTCCCTCATGTGTCACCATAACAGCATTGTGTCGATAACACTGTACGCAAGGGGATGAATGGCTTCAGTCGCACAGCAGTAAGGCCCAGCCCCATCTATCCTCTGTCCAGATACCGACACATCGATGGTGTATCTAAGGTATCCTATATCCTGTCTCCTGTCTCCTGTCTCCTGTATACAGGTAAGGTATATAGCATCGTCAATCCTCGAGGCTAACGCTACATGTACCTAGGTGCTAGGAGTCGGTTTCTGGGGACAGTCAGATAGTGCCTGCCTCGTCAATGGAGCTCTTGCACATGCTCGTAAGAAGAAGGTACGCCTACATGTACATATAAGGTACCTTACCTTAGCTACCTTAGCGGAAGTAGGGGCCTTTCCACGTAGTATAGTTACGGGGTTATATTCATAATCGTGTTGTTATTGATAATAAGATTTCACGCATTGAACTTTACCTATATAATTGCGCTAGACGTATAGAGTTTTTCATAGTGTAGATACAGATAACCTAGCGATCGTATTAATTTCGAACTCGTGTCTAGATAGTTAATATATAGACATTAAAGTCTGTGTTTATATACTTTACAGACTTTTTCAAGAAGCGCTACTAGCGATAAGCGGTTACTAGACGGTGTTAGATATTATTACTGTCTACAAGTAGTTTACCTATACAATATAGCTCGTCTGTCCGAGTATATAGAGACCCTGTATATATAAAACTTTGACTGTATATTACAGCCGTATATAATATATAAGCTGTGTCAATACCGTATAGAACACGTTCGTATACTACTATCTACGTCGAGTCCGATCGATATAGCAAGCGCGAATATCTAGGACTCCGTGTAGTCCGTAACTACCGACTTTAGTATAAGGTATAGGAACGGAAGGTAGTATCCTATACTCCTATACTCCTATACTCCTACACTCCAAGACTTACTCTCTCTCTCTCGTGCTCTCTCTCTCTTACGCTCGCCCCCTCTTACGCTCGCTAGCTCTCTCGCTCTCTCGCTCTCTTACTCGCCTTCGCGGATTTCAAATCGTTAAATATTCCTTTAGAATTCCCTGCTATTAAGATAGCTACCTAGGACTTCCTTATAAACTCCTCCTCCCTCTCTAATATATCGGAGTCTAGCCGGGGTGTTTCTAGAGACATTATAAGTGTTATGCTACGAGTAATTCTCTGTTAATGTATATGCTTATATATATAGCAAAATTATATCGAGACTCGCGCTACTGCCTTAGTGCCTAAAAAGCGCCAGATTAGATCGAAGAAGCGAAATGCTAGTAATATAGAAGATAAGGCTGCTGCTGCCGAAGAAGCTAAGCGTAATCGTTATTTGTATAAAGAGATTAAGTAGAGCTTCTTGCTCTACGGGGAGATGCGGTCTCAATATTATAACCGGGTAATTAAGGAGATCTAGGTAAGTCTCTCTCTCTCTCTCTCTCTCTCTATCTCTCTGTCTCTCTCTGTCCTCTCTCTCTGTCCTCTCTCTCTTTGTCCTCTCTCTCTCTCTGTCCTCTCTCTCTGTCCTCTCTCTCTGTCCTCTCTCTCTATATCCTGTAGTAGCGGTAAATAACGAGGTATATAGGGCGATTCGACGACCGCGGCGTCGATTAAGTACTAGGATGCGAAGCAGAAGTAGTCGACGAATACTCGCAACTATAAGAGGACTGTCCTCAAAAATGCTATTATAATATATTAGTCCCTATATAGGTAGGGGCGCGCATTAGGCTAATAGTAATATACTTAGGAATATGTCGAAGATCTCCGCGTAACCGATCGGAACCTTAGCCGAATTTCGGCCTATAAAGATGTCGTAGACTACTTCTACGAGAAGTTCTCTTCGGAGAACTAGTTTAATATCTAGAGTCCGATAAAGGAAATGT
>KZ105545.1:18646-63215 GCA_000504405.2 Mycosphaerella sp. Ston1
AGACTACTTCTACGAGAAGTTCTCTTCGGAGAACTAGTTTAATATCTAGAGTCCGATAAAGGAAATGTTCGACTTCAATACTAGTACTAAGCTAGCAAAGTTCTTTTGTTTAGGTATGTTTTATAAGTTAATCTCGTACTCGACCCCGAGATGCCTGAGATATAAATCCAAAGTACTAATCCTATATAGAAATCTAGTCCAATTTTCTCGCGTTTACGAATCGATACTATATTGCTAATAAAAAGTATCGCGCGTAGCTCGGCGCTATATGCGATATTAGCGGAAAGGTATCGAAAGACGCTACCGCTAAAGAGACCCTCGGCAACGATTTTGTTGTTATATTAGCAGATAATAACTTCGCTAATATTACTATTAAGCAGTTTAAGAGATATAAGTGCCCCTCCTCCAACTAGCTATATATCTTCTCCTTACTACGCTCGTATTGTAGCAGTACTAATTATCTATCTACTATAGTAACGTATAAAACTAAGAACTCGCATATATAGAAGCTACGCGACTTGAGCTCTCTGCAGCTTATAAAGAAGAGTCGCGCTCCTCCGGCACCGTCGACATATTAGTATATTTTTATCTCTATCGCTATCGCTGCTGTTGCGCTAGGTTAGCGTACTAGGCTGCTATAATTTTGGAGCGTAGTATTAGTAGTACTTTCTTCTTTTTTTGCTGCCCTAGGCTATACTACTAAAAGCCCGTAATAAAGAGAACTCGAGTTCTAGCTAAATATATACTTATATTACAGATCTATAGCCTAGCTACTAGAATCCTCCGTAGGACCCGGGAATAGCAATGTTATTCTCGCAGGCTAGCACTAGTACCTTTGTCTAAGAGACTAGCCTCCTCTATCTACGCCTACGATCGACCCTCGACTGCTTATGCTCCTAGCGATCGACCTACGATCCTATATACCGCCCTCGAATTATATCCCCTCTCTACCTACACCCCTATATTCTTACCCGACCCTTAGTTGTATACTAATACAAGACCTTATAGACTAGGACACTGCCTTACAAACGGTACAGACTCCTCCCGGTGCAGGTATAGGTACTACCTAGTATGCCCGTCGTCGTTTACGTCTGGCTATTAGACGCACTACGTATCGTATTGCCCCTATAGGTACTAACCAAACTAACAACGATAATCAATCTAGTCTAGTATCTCGTATACAACGTCCGCAAAGAGATAGATATAAATAGAGAGATAGATACGACACTCCAGGTCTCTATAAAGACACTACTATACCTAGACTACTCGATTAACGTTTACCTCTTTAGGAGCTATATAGAAATATAGGTACCTCTAATCGAACTTATATACTAGGCGTCCGGACAATACGAATACTTAAGGTTGCAGTCTTTGTCGAAAACATAGAAACCGTAGAGGCATATATATATAGGTAGATATATTATGTAATATAGCAAACGACGTATTAACAATCGCAATTACTAGGCTATAAAGCGCGTCGTTTGCATCGTCGCGCATTAAGTTCTAGTTATTTGCTCTAGCTACGTTTTCGTATATAGTACTTGCCCTTATACTTGCACTTGCACTTAAGTATATATATACTTGCATCTGCCTCTATTAAACAACCCCGACTAACTCAGGCACTTTAATCCCCTTAACCGTATTAGCTACTAGATATAGTCAAGTTTAAGAAGTCTAAGAAGGGCGGAAAGGACACCCCTCGAGTCGCCGTACTAAGCGGTACGAAGAAGTTCGGTACTAGTGCTATAGACGACCGCGATGTCGACGACGACCCTATCGATACTAGCAGCGCCGCCGAACCGGTTCTTCCGTTACTACCGAGATAACTACGTTCGATAACGAGCGAGCAAGAGAAGGCGAAGCAGCGTCGTTAAGAATCCCCGTTGTTCGTACCTGTAGGTAATAAAGACTCTAATATCGAGCAACACAACCTAGATACATTAAAGACGATTAACCTTAGACTGCTAAACGAGAAGCTGTTAGCCTTATGCACTAATAATAGTAATAAGGGAGATAATATACTAGTAGACGAGCAAGGTCTAGCTAGAATCTAAGAGCTGCAAGGTATCGCTAACTATTAAGATCGAGACTTAGATAATATAGGCAGTAATAACGAGCTAACTGAAGATAGTCTATACGCTATAGATAATATAGTTACCCCGACTAATCCTACCGCGACTGATTATGCCGCGACTAGTCGTACTACGTCTAGAGCTACCTCTCCGACCCGTCGTATATTGCCTGTTCCGACTATTCCTAGCTTCTCTAACTCGACTAAGGCGGTACCGCACCCTCGTCTAACTAGTCCTATTAGCGACACCGAGATAGCGCTCGGTATATAGGCGCAGATTACAGGTGTCTCTCGCCTAGAGTATCAGAGCTTAATATCGATTCTACGCGCCGTATAAGCAGACGAGCTTATAGCCCTCCCTAATATACTAGATATACTTAAGAAGAATACGAAGAGATCTCTGCCTCTGCTCGAGCTACGTATAGAATCTATAACCTTACTACAGCTAGACTCGATACCTACTCGGACTACAGGGTTGAAGGATACTAGCGAGGTATTAACTAAGAAGCTTTACTTCTTTAACCCTCAGACATTCTTCTAGGCATATCTATCTACTCCGTAGATCCGTAATTAGATATATAAAGGTCTTAGTTGTTTTGTTAACTCGCTAGCAGAGCTATAGGAGTCTAATATATAGCATTTATCTATTCGGATTATATCTAGTAAGTTCGCTGTCTACCCGGGCGAAAGCTAGCGATCAAAGCGACAGCTACTATAGATACCTATAGCGACAGAGGCTACGAGGTATGCGTATAAGCATACCGGACAAGCTAGCGGACTAATCTTTCTATCTAATTTTGTTCGGTTCGAGTATAGCAAGACAGGCTATAATTGCAATACGACATTTCGACACCTTAGCGTTATGCTTGCAGTAGCTAAGGATATACGCACATTTACTAGATCTACTATAGGTACTAGTACTATTATATTGAAGGTCCGACAACTAGCTACGCTAAATTAGATTCGTAATCTATAGGACGAGGGCGATAATCTAGTTAACAACTTAGTCCCGCAGGCAATAGATACAGGTCGAGAGGTATTTCTGCTTAGCGATAATAAGTACGTCTACTTTGTACTACCTGCTGTCGTTAAGCCTATTAACTATAAACTATATGCCTACTATGCTTTTTAAGGCAGTATAGCTCCGAATGAGCCAAGTCTGCCTAAGATACTACTAGGTCCTTGCTAGGTTGTCCTACGCCGCATTGTATATATAGACAAGACAGGAGAGCCCTAGGTCCGTCTACTCTAGCAACAGAATCCAATCCGCGGCGAACTAGAGATTAAGCATTTCGGCAGACAAGTACTCGAAGACAAGTTCTTTAATACAGATACGAAGGTTGTGTTAGTACTAATAATTAACTTTACGGATAGATTCGGCCTTTATAGGAACATGTACCGCGCCTTAATAGGATTCTATATACTAAATAGGGCATTGTCTATCTAAGAGCGCAAGCGTCGAACGAATGTGTTTCTACTTACGATTGGACCCTACGGTAGTAATCTGGACGACGTAATCCGGGTTATTAGAGCATTTCTCGTTAAGCTCGATGCTAGTATAGTATTGGAAATTAATAGAGAGGAGGTCCTAGTATGCGCAATAATAGCGTACTTTATAGCTAATATACTATAATAGCAAGAGAATAGCGGGTTTATATTATAACGGGCAGAGTTCGGTTGCCGCTTTTATAAACACTCTTCTAAGGACTAGAAAGCCTTGGACCTAGATCTTATTACCCGAGGCCGCTACTACTAGGAGGTTGTTCGTCTACGTAAGCGACTGAATTACTGTCTAACTTAGGCTAAGAAGAAGCGCTTTATTAAGAGTATTAGCAACGCGAAAAGCATAGACATTAGTATACCCGTCGAACTAGCGATATATCGTATCGCTCTAGCACTTAATATTATTATAACCCGCGGACCTAAGCTAGCTTATTCTATGCTTAGTAGAATTGTGAAGATAGCTGCACAGCTACTAGTTAAGGCAATTCTTACTATACTAGCTGCACTAGAATTCGGAAAAACAATACGATTATTCGTATTCCTACCGGACTGTCTACATTTACTATCGCCGACTCGATATATTAGCAGCTACTTACTAACTCAGTATAGAATCTAGTTATTTGTTATACCTCCTCTACTCTGCTGCTAGCTCTAATCTAAGTATATTCGGCTACACTTCTTAAGCGCGCTTCCTACGGTAATAGGTAGGCAGATCCGAGCTGTCTCCTAGATGCTAGGCGGAACAGGTCTATCTAGTCTAGAGGTTGTTTACGTCTATATAGTTATACTCTGCTACGCTCGTATTGCTAGGGGAACTCGAATGCTTATAACGGATAAGGTAACTATAATATAACGGGTAACGATAATTACAGAACTGAACCTTAGCCTCGAGATGTTCTAGCTATTAAATAAGATAGCAGCTGTTGCTTCTATTACTAACCCTGCAAGCAGAGCGCCGAGCGTTGCTCTAAGTCGTGCCGTATCTCCGGCGCCTGTTGCAGACAATACTAGCCGCGGCCGCGGTCGCGGACAAGGACGTAGTCGCGCTCGCAGTACTCGAGCAAGCAGGGCATCGTCTCTTGCCGCATCTCGTGCTAACTCTCGTAGTAGTAGAGGTAGTAGTGCAGAGCCGTATAAGGACAGCGAAGAGGAAAAGGTAACGGTCCGATCTGTATAGTATCGCAAGCACAACTAACGCCCTAACCTCTATACTAGCATATACTACCCGACCTTTATTGCTAAATACGGCCTTAGAACTAACCTGAATGTGCTTATAGGGGAAAGTATATATCGCATTTTTAAGGAGATAATTTATAAGACTAACTATCGCAATCCGGAGCGGGACCTTCTATAGCGTATTAACTTCGAAATAATAGTACGCTTCCTCTTGCTTAGTTATAGTCAGATAAGTTCCTCTAGTCTTAATAGCTACGTCGTTAAACAACTGCAGCGGATATAGAAGAAATGCCCCGATTTGTTTAGCACTTTGCTACTAGCATCTAAGCGGACAATAATATAGCGCCAGATCCTTAGTAATTCTAATAAGCAAGACCCTCCCGAGTATACTGCTGCTATTGTCGAGGACAGCGCTTATATAAATATTAAAGCTCGTAGCAAGCTGGCTATTAAGTAGTCTCGTTAGAACCTCTAGTTACTACAGTTTAGCAGAGAAGCAGACGATAGTTTCTATATAGCTATTACCGTAGCGTTCGCGAAGGACTACGAAAAGCCGAATATTACTATATTCTACAAGGTCCCGTTGCAATAGTAGAAGACAGTGTTATTCGATAATCCGTAAGTCTAAGTACGCCGTATAATATAATATATATATATGCATATTAGTATAGGTATATTACCTCTACTATTACTAATATTAATTAATTACAGGTCTACCGAGCGCCGCATTGTACTTCATCGAGGTAATTTTCTATACTTTAATATAGCTAGTATATCTAATCCCGAAGTATTATCGACTACACTAGCTCGTATTAACTAGATTATAACTATAGACCTAGGCACAAACAAGATATACTGCTTTCTTAAGATCTCTAATACTACTCCTAGGGGTGTCGACTATATTACTAGCTTGTCTATCTACAAGATCGGTATAGGCCGCCTTATTAGTCTTCTAGCTTTGCAGAAGAAGAAGCAGTAGATAGTATCGATTATAAAGCAGCATTCGATGTTCTTAATTAGTCCGCATACTACGAAGGCGCAGCTAGGACAGGAATTCCTGCATATTAATTAGGACTCGTCGTTCTTATTATAAGCCTCGAGGCATACAGGAATAAAGGTAAAGGTGCATTAGGTAATAAGTATATATACCTAGAATAGAACGCTTTAGTAGTATATGCATGTATACGACGCTGTATGTGTATGCGACGCTATATATATATGCGACGCTAATATATATATAAGCTAGTATATAGTCCGCATTAAAGATATGTCTAATAGCTAACATATGCGCTCTACTATATACGGCTTTAATATAGTTCGTATCGGAGGTATGTTTAGTTATATATTATATACGAGTTTATAAACACGGCATTAATACGCTTCGCAAAATACTATATACGCTAAACATACTTATATAAGCCTTCCAAAATCGTATTAGTAGGAAATTACGTATAAGTTAGAAGGCGTACGTTGCAATGTGACCTACTAAGACTATAGCAACTAAGTGCGCTATACTACTTGTTTTAAGTATTAATATGCTTTTATCTGATATGCGTACGTATATATACTTATAGTTCAATTTTAAGACTCGAGTAAGAGTTAATACGATAATATTACTACATGTAATCGCTGTTCTTCACGCTACTTACTCGACGTATAAGCGGTTATAATCAGCTTTTTGTATGCTTATAACACTATATAATAACGGCCGTATGGACACTAACAAATCACCGTATGCCGGCACCCCTACTTCCGCTAATGTACATGTAGGCAGTTCACAATTAGAGACCAACTCCATCACAAGGCCAAACGAGCAAGGCCAAGTAAACCAACACCACTACGATAACATGGACGCCACTGGACTACTCAAGCCCACTTTGCACGTCGAGGTCCTCGTCACAACCTGCAATCTGCCAGCACCTACACTTCGCGAACTCTGCATCACCATCAAGCAATTTTTGCGGGACAACTATGTCGCTTTGCGAGTCGACGATGACATCTCCGGTTATCAGGAGATTGCCTGCGCGGAACACGTCGAGCGTATAGACATTGCCGATTATACCGGCCCGCCAGAGCCGGCTGGATATCACAGCCTTGACGACGTTCAGCTTGATATCGTCGCCTACGCACTCAAGACTGCCGAAGAAGGCCGTTCACGTCGCCGTATCAGCCAGTCTGAGGATCCGGACGACGTTCCGCAGGCTCGCGTGCTGCCTCTGCCGCATGTCGCCCTCCGGAACGAGTGGGATTCGCTCATTTACGACGAGGCACTGCCGTCACAGCTGCTTCGCTACCTCAATCGCATGCTTGGTGTGATGAAGCAGCCTGGGCTGAATCTCAGCACCTTCAATTGGAATAGGCTATGTCTACTTCATGGGCCCCCTGGAAGTGGAAAGAGCACCTTGTGTCGTGCTTTGGCACAGAAGCTCAGCATTCGCCTCTCTGATACATTTTCACAGGCTGTGCTCGTGGAGGTCAATACCAATGCAATGCTCAGCAAATACTTTGGTGAGGACAGCCATGCATCATCTTCTCATCGTATCTGAAACGTGTGCTAATGTCTGCCGGTCTGGTATTCCAGGTGAGAGTGGAAAGCTGATTGGCACACTCTTCGAGAAGATCCACGGTATGGCACAGTCTTCAACCACTCTTGTTTGCGTTGTTATGGACGAGGTCGAGACCATTGCTGGCTCGCGAGAAAAGGCCGACGCTGGAGGCGAGTGCAGCGATGGAGTGAGAGCTACTAATCAGCTCCTCACTGCTCTTGACCGACTCCGGGCATTGCCAAACATCATTGTGCTGTGCACCAGCAACCTGCTCAGCGCTATTGTGAGTAGACATCGGTCTCTCGTCAGAGCATGACTACACTAACAAGCCCTCCAGGATCCAGCTTTTCTTGATCGCGTCGACATCAAGCAGCTGATACCCAGTCCATCGCCGTCTGCAATCTACAACATCTTTCGCTCCTGTTTGAATGAGCTTGTTCGATCCAGCCTCGTCGATCCAGCTGCAATGGCCACTCATACAGACTCTCCATCTCGAGCGTCTGAGCACAGTCTCCCAGCATCAGAGTCAAACGACTGGACTGTATTGGAGACTTCTAACATCCCGACCTTGGCTGAGATGCATATTGCGTACTACGGTAAGATGCAGGCAGCTTGTCGCAGGGTCTGGGCTTTGTCTCAGAAGTGCGAGGGCTTCAGTGGTCGAACCTTGCGTCGTCTACCCATTCTCGGTCTGGCAATGTATACGTGGGGAGGAAACTGCACACTCGACGATGCTATCACGGCATTGGGGGCCGCAGTCGACCAGGAGTTGTTGGCGAAGCAGGCTCGAGCGGTATGACACTCCTCGATTAGCAGCACGATATCCATCACGGCGTCCCGAGCGACGATGGTATTCTAGGGTCTTGTCAACAAATGGTACATGTACTACTAGGTATAATTGTACTTTGTAGGCCGCACTCCTTGCGTGGCACCGCGTCACGTAGCTCGGCCCGGCCCGACCCTCCCCCTCGTTTGGTTTCAGCTCTCCGCCAAGGCCCTGACTGTCCCGCATCTCGCGGAGCTCATTCCATTGACAGACAGCTTAGAGGTGCTACATATGTACCTTACTCTTCCACATCGGCATCGACATCAACAGCATTCTCGCAATAATACGCCACCAGCATGACTACTCTCAAAGGCCCGGGCGAAGCCCAGACGTACGATGGTAAGACACTCCACCATTTCATTCTCCACATCTACGTCCTACCCCCGCTCTTCCTCTCGTGGACCGTGACCATTACGCCTTGACACAACCCATGCAGCAGATTCTGATGAGAACAGGCTCAAATCTGCGAATCGGAATCGTCCACGCACGCTGGAATAAGAAGCTCATCGACGCCCTCCTCCAAGGCACACTCAAATCACTCAAAGCCGGCGGTGTGAAACAAGAGAACATTGTGATCCAAACCGTCCCAGGCTCCTACGAACTCCCCTATGCCGTACAAAAGATGTTTCAAGCATCTCAGTCACAACCCACCGGTCTACTTGCCTCTGCAACGGATCTCCTAGCCGGCTCCACAACCGATCTGACACAAACTGCAAAAGAGGGCAGCAAAAGCGACGGGGCGAGCAAAGAGCCTTTTGATGCCATCATTGCTATTGGAGCGCTTATAAAGGGTAGCACCATGCATTTCGAGTACATTTCCGATGCGGTGTCGCATGGACTTATGAAGGTGCAGCTAGATCTTGGTGTGCCGGTGGTTTTTGGGCTGCTGACGCTGCTCACGGAAGAGCAAGGATTAGAAAGAGCGGGAATTGATGCCGCTGGGAAGGGACATAATCATGGAGAGGATTGGGGATCTGCGGCTGTGGAGTTGGGCGTGAAGAGAAGAGGGTGGGCAGAGGGGAAATTTGTGGAGTAGTACGATTTCTCTCTGATACCTAGATATGGATGATTTCTGTGATTATGAAGAGCTATACCGGGCATGAGGATCAAGTCTTCGAAAAAGTCGGAGGGAGGGAAGGCATGAATGAACGAACGTGTGTATGCGGCTGTGCATTTTGCCCATGCATTTCCCCGCATGTTCTGTTCTTGAAATGTGTAATGTATGACAGTGTATGTATAGAGAGAGTACCACCTTCTCCTTGCTAGGTACCTAGGAATGAAACAGCGCTAGCCATCTGAGGATTCGCAGCCACAAGAACAGCTTGATAGGTAGGTAGCCTTGCCAAAGGGCATAAGAACCTAATTGAGTCTGTCGGAAATCCCGATCAATGTTTTTCGATGCTTCACGAGCAGTAGAGACCTCATCACTGGAATTTGCAAACCAATTAATCATTGAGCGAGTCTCCAGAGAGTATATGTCAGTCTTGGTAATACAAGGTCCTTCGCAAATTGGTAGGGCACTACTGAGATGAATGGTCACAGCTGTTGGTAGAGAAGGACATGAAATATGACTGACTTTCTTTGGAGTTGGCTTGGGGAGTCCTGGTCTGGATGCGCTGGGAAATTGTGCACAGCGGCTGTGTGCTGGTCAGCCATGGACAGCACGGCAGACACGGGGATAGAGAAACAGTCAGAAAGCCGGCAACAGAACACGTTCCGGACAACTTCTATCATTTCGGCTCACTTCTCAAGTTATAGCCTTGCCCTTGCTCTTTCTATCCACTTTACTCTGTGCAGCCTCGTGTCTCCTCAACTCATCCGGCAGCCTCGAAATCTGACTCTTGCTGATCATCTGTTTGAGATCATACAACACATCATGATCTTCTCCACCCAAGAAAGTAATGGCAACACCAGTCTTGCCAGCACGACCAGTTCTTCCAACACGATGCGTGTAGCTTTCAATGTTGGTGGCCATGTTGAAATTGACAACCAAAGAAACGTCGGGGACATCGATACCACGTCCTGCCAAATCCGTGGCTACTAGAATTTCCGTCTGGCCGTCGCGGAGAGATTTGAGTGCTGCTTCTCTCTGGTCTTGGGTCTTGGAGCCATGCAGTGTAACACAGCTAAAGCCCATTTTCTGAATGTCTCGAGCGACATTGTCACAGTTGCGTTTGACGTTGACGAAGACAATGATAGGAGGTGCGAACTCGTTGCTGTGTAGAATCTCATTGAGTCGTTTCTTGCGCTTATCTTCACCTTGGATGAACTCGACTCTTTGTTCGACCGAATCGACAGCCTCGCCGACGTTGCCGATGGTGACCTGCGCGGGACGGCGGAGGTATTTCTTCGCAATACGCTCGACAGCTGAAGGCATAGTTGCTGTGTACATCATGGTTTGACGGTATTTTGATAGACCAACATGTTGCGTCATGGCTGAGGCGTCTTCTGCTTCTTCTGTATCGGGCTTTTCGTTTGTGACGGGCAAGGCGTCGAGGATCTTGTTCACAGGTTCTTCGAATCCGAGATCGATCATACGGTCGGCCTCGTCCATGATGATGTAGCAACATTGTGATAGTACAAGGACACGACGTTCGATGCAATCGACGAGACGACCAGGAGTGGCGATGATGATTTCAGCACCGTCTCGCATGTTGTAGCTTTGTTCTTCGATGGAGTGGCCACCCACAAGGGAGACACAGGTGAAGCCGAGGGGCGTCGCGAACTTTTTGGCTTCGATCTCGATTTGCTGCGCAAGTTCACGCGTAGGAGCAAGGATAATCGCATATGGCCCATCGTTCTTCGTCATTTCGTCCAGTGCTGGTAAGTCGGATATATAGGTCAGGAGGGGCAGTAAGAAAGCTGCAGTTTTGCCAGATCCAGTAACGGCGACACCAATCAGATCTCGAGACTGCATAGCGATGGGAATGGCAGCTCTTTGGATAGGCGAGGGATCCGTGTAGCCCACTTGCTCCACAATATCCAGTAGTCGCTTCGGTAGTCCCGATTCCTGCCAATTTCGCATTGGGTTTGGAATGGAGCCACCCTTGGTAGCAATGTTAAAGTCCTCCTTGAAGATACGCCAGTCCCGCTCGCGCATGTTCTCAAGTTTCTTCTCACTCCAGTGCTTGTCAATCCCGGTACGACCACCTTCCTCGCGCCGTCTCCGCTCCATATCGAGAATCTCTGCAGCTCGTTGTTTGCCCGCTTCAGGATCGCGTTCTGCAATAGCTTGCGCATACGCTCGTGCTTGGGCATCCGTCGCATCGTCTGCGAATCCACCCAGTCTACCACGGCCGAAGAAGTTGTTTTCTGAGCGTGTGGCATATATGGGGTTGTAATCAGGCGAAGTATCCTCCTCCGCATTCCATTCAAAGTTGAACTTTTTCTCGGTCGTTCGTTTCCGCTTCTTTGACGCTGAGAAGGTCGACGTGTTTGTGTCTGAACCCATATATCGCTGCTTTGTGAGCGCAGCTACTTTGGCACGCTCGTCAACATCCTTGGTCACAAACTTGTCTTTTCCTTTCAAAATAGCCACGTCTTTGGGCGGAGGCGGGGGTTTGATATCGTAGCCCTTGCTAGCCAGATTAACGCCAGCAGAGCGCATCGACGAAGGCCCGCGCGGAGCACCTCTCGGACCCGTGGGTGGCCTTTCAACAGCACGGGAGTCCGTCTGCTTTGCCTGGTCATCGACAGATCTTGGAGCAGCATTTTCTCGAGCTTCCTTTTGCTTTGCTAATCGTTCGCGTTCTTTCTTCGACAAGAACTTGGGTTTCGCTGCGGCCGCATCTTGGGCTTTCTTTCGCGCCAGCAGCTCCTCCACACTCAGCGGCTGTGCAGCGGCGACTTTGCGTTTCGGTGGTGGCGGCGGAGGGGGTAGATCTGCTGGCGGTGGAGGCGGAAGATCTGCTGGCGGCGGAGGAGGCGGAGGGATGTCGACGTCCATAATGTGCATGCATGTGTTATAGTGTTGATTCCAAGAAACGTCCAGCGACAACTTGCGAGCGCGCATGACTCGCGAGCATGAGAGACCGGCACTTCTTTCTACCGACCTCTGTCTTGCCTTCACCTTCACTCACCTTCACCTTCACCTTTCGCCTTCGCCTGCTCCTTCACATTCACCTTCACCTGAACGCCATGCATGCTACAGAATACCATTTACCTCGCTCGCAAACAGGCCTACTGGCTCCGAAAACCCTACGCCATCCGCCATCGAAGCTGCGGATTCTGCAAATATTTCTTCATACATATCCACCCGAGACAAGATCTTCTAATTATGGCATCCCGGCCCCAAACATCGCCTCGACGCCACAATTACAAAGGAGCGAGCTCTAGCAGCTTGTGTATGCGCGAGAGTAGTGTGATGCGTCAGCCGACCGTCCTGTCTATCTCAAATTGACCGGACTCGCTCGCAAATCCCCC
Organism: Mycosphaerella sp. Ston1; assembly: GCA_000504405.2. Classification (NCBI taxonomy): domain Eukaryota; kingdom Fungi; phylum Ascomycota; class Dothideomycetes; order Mycosphaerellales; family Mycosphaerellaceae; genus Mycosphaerella; species Mycosphaerella sp. Ston1. Next base: position 31,191 of record KZ105545.1, read on the forward strand.
TCGTTTCATGCTTTCAGACGCCCATAGGCACGCTTACGGCTTACCCTACTCGTCCTCCCAAGCCTCGATGGAGCTGATGTGCAGATTCTCTCTTTTGGGCGACTTGCTCAACAGAAAGAGTAACTATCGATAAATTTCTGTCCGTACGCCTCCAATCCAGTACACCGGCAACCAGCATATGTCCGGCTGTCAAGACCACTCCTGCGGGTCAGTAGTGAACTTGGCAACTTGCGTGCGTGCGCCGTGCCGGACTTGGGTAGGCGACTTGTAGCTTCTGTCTGCAGATAACTTAGCATAGTTCCTGATTGTGACTCTCTTGATCAATCCGCACTACGTTTTGCTCGACAATTGGACTCGTACACCGAACTTGCGATCGCTGTCACACCATCCCGCAAGATAGGACTCCAGACTACCAAAAGATGATCCCCTCAACTCTTCTCAAGTTCGCAGTACTCATAATACTATCATCCATCGGCCGTGCACATGCCAGACGAGCTTTCAAACCATGGAATACCCCTCAACCCGACCTGCGTCCAACACCGTTAGATACCAGACAGTCTGGAGAAGAAGTGCCTTATCACTCAGCAACAGCCCAGATCATCGTCGAGCAGAATGACGATATGAAGCCTGTTGGACCTGTGACGGATATACATATGTAAGTTCATCTTTTACAGTCGAATATCTCACGAAGACTTATGTCTTCTAGCACGGCGCCAGAGTCACTAAATGATCATCAGGACGACATCAAAAACAGTTGCCAATACTCAAAGCAGAGCAAGACGGACTGGGAAGTCGGGTGCTAGCGTGTAAATTTAGCAGCGACTTGACGAAATGCGTAGAACTAGAGAGCAAGCAGACACTGCAGTCCCTTGTTCATTGGACACATAGTGCATATGGATGATGGCGACAATGAGCGCTGCTACCGCCATCACCCCTCACTTCTCTGCTTGCCTTTCACACACATAGTGACCACTCCGTCTCCACATCTTGAACCAGCCCTACTTCCTCGTATTACATCACATCAAGCACCCTTCAAGTCAATGACCGGCAACTCACTCATCCTCAATTTCGCACTTCCATACGGCACAAGCTTCGCATCAAACACATCGCCCAGACACTTTCGTTCACTCAAAGCAATCGGCCAGCCAGGTACGGTACCATTGAGAAGTGGCCAATCGATCAAACAAGCACGAACAGTCATATACATGGGCGGATTACCAGAGGCGAAGATAGGCGTTGGTAGAGGCTGGATCGTACTCATGATATCGTCGTCTCCCAGAAGAGGTGATTGGCTACCACGTAGCTCTTCTTTCGCGATGGGTCTACCTGATACTCGTGGGTTATGATAGACAAGCGTAGAAGGGTCGATGGCGATGTTCCATTCCGTGGCGTTGAGCATGATGTAGTCCTTTGCTTGCGAAGGAGCATAGTCAGACCGGTACAGAGTTTTGTTGCGGTAATTGTGTGGACCCGTGGATGAGATTTCTGCGGCCACTTCGAAAGCGTAGAGGAGTGCGCCACGATATACGGCAACGGTATCATTTGCTCGCGGCTCGGTGCGGATGGAGGTTTCGATTGTGTAGACTGCAGTGGAAACTCCGCCTGGTATGGATGTTCTGTGCAGACCAGTCGTCTCATTGTATGTCGATTCTTTGGTGTCATTTGGGTTGGACAAGCTGGCTTTGGTGGCCCAAGTGGGTTGACGAACATACAGGTCGAAGGACTTCTGGGCCTGGATCTTGTACACGAGCACATCCTCGAATGGATAATTGGTGATGCACTCAACAGTGACTAGACCGCCGCCGATTGTCGTTGTCACCGAAACAGGACTTAGTAGAGCGTGCACCAGTCCAGTATCGCCTCGAGTGACAAACGCAGCTTGAGCAAACTTTGGCAGACCTTGGGGGTGGTTGACGGTACAGCATGGGTCTGTCAACACGAAGATTAGAGCCTGCTGCCAAGGGACAACCAGCGTCACTTACAGTCCGGTTCAAGTCCATATGTCTGTGACATCGTGTCTGTGTTGGAGAACGGAGACCATGTCAGATTCTTCGCATACGGCTGATTTGGCTGGCTCACGTAGACATGCGCCCACCAGTCATCTGTCATCCCGCCTGGTAGGGCATTATACGCTGCTAGCTCAGATCCATCAGCGTAGAATGATTCTCCAAGAGCACGGAAATTGTAGCTTTGTGAGAACATGACTTCGACAGCCGTGCATAGCTCGGATCCATACCACGGACTGACACCATCTTCCCGCTCGTCGGCGAGGATAGTTCCAGACGGAGCGCCGTGATATTTCATGGTCCATTGTACGCCATCTCGCGTTGTCTGAACCAGGCTGTCGTTGTGCGTATATCTTCTTATGACTGCCGGAGCTTTGAGTCCTTCGCCGACGTTGACGCCGTGCAAGAAGTGAAAATGGTCGTCTGAGAACTGATCGGGAAGATTGTACAAGTCGTCGAATGCATAGCTACTGTTCGTGAACCAAGCCTCCCACTTCCAGCCATACTCATGGAGCATCTGCATGTTCTCTCGCAAGATCTGCTCTTGACCTCGAGGGTACTTTTCATACAGCCACTGGAGACTCACTATCATTTCTGCGACTCGGGATAAGAACCAGAAGAAGTAACCACCATCAAGCTCGCTATTCTCCTGCTCGACGAGACCGGTGCCATTGTTCTTCAGCATCGAGTGCATCAGAACGTTGAAGTCATGCATTGCAGTCACAACGGGCTCTTCATACGTTTTGTTGGCTTCCACTAAGTTTGTCCAGGCGAAGAAAATCAACGTGCGGGCCCAGAGCAGTCGCTTTCCACCCTTTTCTGGTCCGATCCAGCCATCATCGGCAATCATATGAGTGAAGAGATAGTCCATGGCTTCATGGACCTGATCCTTCAGTCGTTGGTCATTGAGAGTGTACGCCAATGGCACAATACCATTCAACCAGTAAGGAAAGGCTTCATTGAGGTTGCTGTATTCTGCGGATCCACCCAGCCATGTTGCGTCCTGAACGAATGAGTAAAAGTCATACAAGTGACCAGCGAGTCCGTTGGCCTCCGTTTCCATCTCGGCGCGAAGCCATCCATTGGGAGTGATGTTTCCAAGCGGGATGTCGGCGTAGACAAAAGGCACCACTAATGAGAGGTCAATAGGTACTGTTATTGAGACGAGCTGCAGCAATACTGACGTGGTGTCGGGGTCACCACTGCCGGGAGGGCACCGGAGGCAATGATTTCGTGCATTGGTAGTATGCACGCGAAAGTGGAGAGCAGGACAACTTGACAAGGCCGCTCAAGACTCAAGAGTCGTTGTGCTCTGCCGGCCAAGCTTGATGGCCTATCAGCGTACTATGATCATCCCTGCGCGTCTGGGGTACAAGCTTTCGTGCGGCTGGTATAGAACTAGATGAGGTTGCATCTGGAGGGAGGGCCCGAAAGGCTCAGACTTGGTCTGCAACGTCAAGTCTCGAGACTGCAGCAGGAAAATGGCCATCCAAGGACCTCTGATACCTGCTCATATATAGCAGCAGCAACGGGACACTTCAGCGGACTACAACGTATATCAGGAATTCGTGTGAGTCCAATGCGATACCGTTATCACTTCCGCTTTTCTACTAAGGTAAGCTTCCACTTTTGCGTAGCTGCCACTCGTTCGTCGCAAGCAGCGCACAACGACGGCTGATGTACCTGGACACACACAGTCGAACTTCTGACCCATATTGATGCCACGGTGCAGTGCATATCGTTTTAGCGGTGTTCGGAAAAGGGCTGGCAACGCTCAGTGCTCCTTTAGTGAACACCTTCGAGCTGCTCCCTCTCGCCGTCTCGACTGCTACGTTCTCCCACGCCCTCTTCACTGTAAATGCAGGTCCCGATCTTCCCTCTCTTGCCCCAGTCAAGGTACTTTGTCCCGATGCTACGCACCGACTTGTAAATGCCAAAAAATGACACGATATCGAGCGAAGCAGTCAACGCCAGTGACAGGCCAATACGTCCTGCATATTGGCTAGCTGCCACCCAGCCATGGGTCAAGGGCCCACCGCCGAATGGAGCATAGAGCATAGATGCTTGCTTTGTTCTTGGTAACGAAGAAGCGAGGAAGCTAGCAGCAATTGTGCGCATCATGAGAGCCTCAAATGGCAAACTAAGTATTCGTGCGAACAAGGAGTCGATGGCATCTGAGAGGAACTGCGCGGGAAGCTGTGCCATTGTTGTCGAGCGATGAATGGGATCTCTGGTGGCGCCAGCAGCACGCGTCCTGGTATACATTTCGTACTCGTCCTCGCCGCTTCGACGAGGATCATCACGCTTGATGAGAGTCCACCCATTACACTGCAAGAAGCGTGAGCGTATGTAATAGCATTGATATAGCATCCACCCAAGAGGATCTTGTCTGATCTTCGGCACAACAACCTTGGATGGGGCGTCATCGACATCGGGAAAGCGAAAGTCTGTGATGAGATGGAACACCGGCAAGACACTATCAGCGGCATCATATGCCAGCATCTTGCGCACAAGGAGGAATGCGGCAGGCGAAGCAAAATTCTTGATGAAACGGGTCGAGATCACGCATTTCCAGCCAACGTTGTGAAAGCTCTCCGCATGCCAAGGTAAGTAAGATTGAAGTGAAGGGAAGAGGGGCAGGGCAGGTGCCAGGCCTAGCATTTGTGTTGCGGCGTGGTACTCGAGAGGTAGGATCGCAATGTCGATTGCGAGTAGCAAAGCCTCAAACACCCATGCCGTGCTGACTTCCAAGTACCTCAGAGTTTTACGTGTCTCTACTTTCTTACTGAGGCGAGTCTGTAACTCGCCAGTGACTTGCTCTGCGGCCACCATGAGCGCGAATCGAAGAAGATGGTGTGTGATGGTGCTACAAGCTCCCGGGCAAAGTCTCGCGAGGAACCATCGAGTTCCACCTCGCCATGGCTGTCTCCATTCCGTGACAAGCATGTCGACGAGAGACTGGCTGGTATGATACAGCCCAATTTGTATGCGCTGGCGCAGGGCATCAGGCCATAAGCGAAGGAGAAAACTGCAAGCAAAGACTGCATGGTCTAGCAACTCCCCACGTTCATTCTCGTCGGTGAGTAGAGTCCGCCGTGCCTGTTGAATTGCGTCGTAGCGGAGGCCGTTGATGTGGTCTGTCTCGTCCTTTCTCTCGACTACGCCCACGAGAGCCAGTACTTCGTTCTGAGCCTTTCTCTGCTCAGCATTGAAGCGATCGATGGCTGGGTTGACCGGCCGGCCGCACGAATCATACTGCTGAGTATATTCATGTCCAGTAATCGTCGGTTCCTGGGCTGTGGATGAGGGGCCGGGAGAGGAAGTTGTAGCAGGTCTCTGCGACTGTTCCAGGCCGACGTTTTGGTATGCAGAGCGGCCGAGAGCTAGGCGCTCCAAGTACTGTCGTCTGCCCATAATCGCAACATCCTGAGCTGATCCCCAGTTGCGGCCGATAGCGATGGACGGGAGTGCCTGTTATTGCATATTTGGCGTGATGTGGAAAGAAAGGGAGAGAGTGATTGAAAGTTGAAACAAGGACAAGAGAAGGCGAGAACGTGATGAGGCTAATCATGTTGCCAAGACACTAGCGAGACCCTGGTTGCAACAACTCTCAGCCTCCCAAAAAGTTCTCGACCATTGCAATCGCCATATCACCGCTGCCACCGCCGCTACCGCCGCCGTCATGGGTCTCGCCGGCAACAAGAAGAAGTAAACACTGCCTCTTGCAGCGTCCCGACTCCCACTAACTTTGACAGAGGCAAATTATCCGCCGATCCCAACAACACAGCATGGGCCAAATCCACGACATCCTTTGGCCACAAAATGCTCTCGAAGCAAGGCTGGAAACCCGGCGACTTCCTCGGCGCTGAAAACGCTTCCCACGCATCCCACTACACCGCTGCGAATGCCTCCCACATCAAAGTCATGCTTCGCGAAGACAACCTCGGCATCGGCGCAAAGATTGGCACGCAAAATGCCGAGACGTTTGGACTGAGTATGTTTTCTGGACTGTTGGGGAGATTGAATGGCAAAGAGGAAGATCAAGCGGTAATTCAAAAGAAAGAGGAGACGTTGAGGGATGTGCAGTTGAAGTTAAAGTATGGAAATATGAACTTTGTCAGCGGAGGAATGTTGGTGGGCGATAAGATGCAGGAGGTCCAGACAGACTTGGGGCATTTGAAGAATGGGAGCGTTGTGGCTGTCAAGGAGAGCAGAAAGAGGAAGGCTGGCAGCGATGGCAGCGAGAACGAGAAGTCTGCGAAGAAGAGCAGGAAAGCCGAGAAGAAGGCGAACGGAACAGCTGTTGCAATCAAAGAAATGAAGCGCCAGCGAAGACTTGAAGCAGGCGCTGTTCCACCTCCTGCCAGTAAAGTTCCAGAGCAGGAAGCCGCTTCGAGTTCAACCTCCAGCTCGAGCTCAGACGAGCAGGCGTCAAAGCGTCGCATCAAGACCGAGCGAAAAGCCGAAAAGAGCTCCAAGCGCTCCGAAGGCAACCTCAGCAAAGAAGACGACAAAGCACGACTAAAAGAAGAGAAGCGAGCCCGCAAAGAATCGAGACGGAAACGAAAGGAAGAAAAGCGAGCCAAACGAGCCGCCAAGGCCTCAACACAGCCCAACTCCAGTGCATCCGAGCCGCAATCAGGTACTTCAACACCGACCTTTCTCGGTGGTCGACAAGCTGTCCGACATCGTTATATCATGCAGAAGCGAATGGCTGCAGCAAGTTCGCAAGCCTTGAAAGAGATATTTATGATGAAACCTCAAATAGCCTCATGATATTTTCTAGCGATTTCCGAAATTTGCCAGAAAAACAACTCAAATAATAGAACCCACTGCTTTTGCCGTTTCATGAAAGAAAAGAAAAGATGCTTTCCTCCATACAACGTCGGAGGAAGTTCACCCTCTGTTCATTGATATGCAGCTTCTACTTCTAGTCATTCATTTGTCTCTACTGTTTTTTGCTCTTTATATCATCCATGACTACCTAACTGCTGCACATGGAAAGATACGGTATCGTCTAGCGACGAGAGTATGAGTTGGAAAAAGCAGCCTAAAACAATATCTGCAATAACGCTTCTGGAAATAATCTCCAGAGTCACTTCTGGAAACACATTTTCCTCTTCCGTCTTGATTCTGGCTTCCGTGAAGATGCCGTAGTCTTCTTCTATTTAACGTCGAGGCTGCCGGTGGTTCCGCTCGGCTCTGTCTCTCACAGCAAGTATTGCCAGAGCAGCTTCTATAAAGCCGCCTCTTCCGTTCGCCACGGCCCTCCTTCTCGAAGGCGTAGTGGTCGCCTTATCTGGCAGAACGTACACAACTAACCCTGCTGCTCCGACGGGTACTCTGTCTCCCAAGATTCGCACTCCTTGAGAAGCTTCTCCAGTTCTCCATCCTCTGTCTCAATTGGTTTCTCCTCTTTGATACCATGGTCATCGCCACTGTCCTCACGAGGTAACTCACTCAGCACTCGTTCTACAGCTTCGCGCAATGGCGCTGTCTTCTCTCGAACTTCCTCTTCATCTTCCTCGTTTTCTCCTTCCACGGTGTAAAAGGCATCAAAATCCCGAAGCAGATCATGAGACACACCAGTGAGCGCCTTGTCAATATCATGCAAAAATTCGGCATTCGCATTCTTCAAGTCTTCCTCTACCATGAACCATACCTCCTTGAATACGGATTTGGCTCCTCGAAGTAGTTTTGTACGAATTATGCCCTTGCGTTGCTCGTAGGCCATTGACGATTGTGTAAACTTGATCTTCTTGGGCTTGCCTCGCAATGGTTTGGTGTATTGTGGCTCCAGAGGAATGACCATCTTAGCCTTGTCCACCAAGTTGGCTTTCACGTAGCTAGAGGCCATGCACAGTCCGACGTAGCTCTCATCTCTGGCTCCCGTACTTCCGTATACGACCGTGTTGTTCTTGATCCGCTCGACCTTATCAGAGTATTTTTGGAACAGCTTGTCTAGAGTCGTGCGGCAGTCTTGCTTGGCATCTTTCATATGCTTGAGAAATGACTTGCTCATAGAGATATCGTGGAAGTTCCTACCTTTGAGTGCAGTATTGATTGCTCGGAACAGGAATGTGGCTATATCTGCTGCGTCCTGTGGCTCGTCGGTGTCGATGAGTTGCGTAATATTAGTGCCATTGCTGCATCGCGCTACCTCAATCTCGTTGAGAAGGGCGTTGAACTCGTCTGCTACACCGCCTTTGCTACCAGCAATCTTGTCTTGGATATCAGCGTTCCAGCTAATCTCCTTGCCCGCTCTGTGCCAATTGCCACCGTGCCTGCAAAAGACGTGGAAGGTAGGGCTGCGTACTTTGATAGTCCAGGAGTTGAACAGCTCTACCCCAGCCATAGGCCAGATCTTGGTGCAGCCGCGCTTGAACGGTGCAGTAATATGGTCAGCGGCCCACTTTGCAAGCACCTGAGCAGCCGCTTCGTTCAAACGAGGCGTAAAATCAGCAAACGTGTTCTTGATCGCATCTTTGAATTCCTGGTGTCGCTGCACGGGAGTTTTGTTCAGCACATGCCGAATAGCGCCAATCCTTCTTGGGAGGTCAACTCGACAGAGACGTTGAAGCTTTTCCATGCGTTTATTCGCAATATCTCGGTACAGAAGACGGAAAAGCTTTGGAATGCCAGTCGCTTCGTAGTCGAGCATAGCTCGTTCGCCCCGGCGATGCTTGCCATACTCTTTCGCCGATATAAAAACGACCTGAAGATCCGAGGCCCCTGGTCGAGAGCGCGCTAATTTGCGATACTGCGCGTGAATCTCTGCTTCTTCCTTACGGTTCCTCGTCTCCACGAACAGCTGATGCAATCTTGCTTGCGCCCTGTAAAGTTCCACCAAGTTGAGACGCGCAATGTCTTTGTCCAAAGTGTTTGCTTCTTGGTGCCTGTTATTGGCCTCAAGCTCAGCCTTATTACACTCCATAGCGGAGCGCTTCTTGTTCACGTCTTCGATGTCGTTCTCGGCTTTAATGATCTCTTCAAGCTCCCAGCTTGCTAGGTCAGCTCTCTCCTTAAGGCTCAACTCGTCCTTAAGGTCAATCTTAGTAACCACGAAGATTGTCGGCTTCCCCGACCTGATCGCGTCACGAAGATATTTGTCGCTCTCTGCCGTAACTGGACGACCGGCTGGTGCCATTATTAGGTAGCGTTTGGCGTGTCTCGAGACATAGTGTTCGACCGCCTCGCCCAGTACGAGATCAGGATCATTGCGCCCTGGTACATCTGTAAAGATGACGCCCTCGAAGCCCATATCATTATCGCAATGTATCTGCGCTTTCTGCAGGTGATAGGACCGCTCCCAGCGTGGCGACTTTTCTGAATTCGTGAGCGTTGGGGGCGAGAAGCTGGCGAGGATGGCCGCAGCGTGGCGTGCGCTTTCCGCCGGGTATGAGTTAGTACTGTCAGAGATGTCATTTTGTGTTCGAAGTTCTGAGAAGCGCTCGAATAGTGGTCGAGCGACAGCGCCTAGATCGGAGTGGTCGCCTTGATACTTTTCGAAATAGCCCAAGAGGTTCTCGCAACTCTGAAAGGAGGCGTGGTCCTCGCCATAGAGTAGTGGCAGCAAATGCCGCAATGCCTCTTGGTAACGGTGTTGCCTTTCAAGAGCGCCATTACTGTCGACTAGCGCAGTCGCATCGGCTTCCTCATCAGAGTCGTCAAGCTCATCATCTACTATCGCTTCAGTGCGAGGGCCGTCTAGATACGCAAGGATATCCTGGCAATAGTTCTTGATTGTGTTTCGCATTTCCGAAACCAGCTTCCAGACAATAACAACTACGAATGGAGTAGCTTGCGTTGCAGTCTTACTGTGGCCTTCAATGGGAAAGTGCGTACCGCGGCCGCTGTCGCTCTTGATTGCGATGCCATCATGGCCAATTAACGCTTCGTACGCTTCAGACTTGCCAACACCCATATCACCCAAGAGGGCGACAATGTCACTCTCGTCAGAACGCGCTACGGAGTTCATGCGATCTGTGAGCTTCCTTACAAAGGCGTCCAGGAAGTCGTCACGATAGTCTTGTGTTGTCAGTGCCTCGAAGGGCTTGGTCACGCGTCGAGACAACTCTCGAATCGTATGTTCGACTTTCGTGATGCTTGGATGGAAACCTGGGACATGTGGCTTGTTTCTTGGCCAGCTACATGTAGTGTCGAATGCTTCGCTGGGTTTTGGTGACGTCGCAGCTGTGTCGAGGCTGGGTTTCACTTTCGCTCTGCTTGAACTGGCTGTCAATGTCTCGCTGGGTTTTGGTAACGTCGTAGCTGTATCGAGGCCAGGTTTCACTTTCGCTGTGTTGGAACTGGCTGGAACTGCCTCGCTAGCCTTGTGAGACGTCGTAGCTCTATTGTCATCAAGGCTGGGTAAAGAGGCCACGACCTCAGCTACTTTCACCGCGCTTGGATCTGCTCCCAATGTTTGGCCGGTACTGGAAGGTGTTGTAGCCATATCGAGGCTCGACGGAGAAGGGGGAGCATTGATGCCTGATGGAGGAAAAGGAGTGCTGTCGTTTGATGTAGAAGAGATCTTCTGCCGCTTCGGCGACGCTTCTTCCGAATGCGAACGGGCGTGCTTGGAGACTGGAGTGATAAACAGCGTGTCTGGGGGAGTGTCGTCGCTAGTGATTTCTGGCATAAAAAGCGACGACTGCGCCGCCGCAGAGGAGCGAGCGCGGTCGTCCATGGTAGGAAGTGTACTGGGTAGGACGTCGAAGGCACAATATTTGACACGACCGATGTCAGTGGCCAATGTTGGATCCAAGTGCGAGTGTTGATGTTGAATCTGTGATCGTTGTTAGTGCCGCGAAGTGGAAGATATAAATGCCGTTCCATCCTTCAAGCTGCACAGGTGTGAGGATTGGAAAGTGAAAAGTGAAAAGTGAAAAGTGTGAAGTGAGAAGAGTGGAATGAGTAGTCCACCGCGGGATGCTATAAAGTGAGCAAGAGCAGAACAGAGCAGAGCAGAGCAGGCAGCAGCCAATTGCAATAGAACTAGCACTTCGCCGCCATCCACGTGTCTTGTCTGTTCCGTTAAATTCACTTACACCTGTACGTCACCACATTCATCACCACCCTGGTGAGGTTGATATTGAAGTGATTGATGTATACGAAAGCAGTAGTCGTTTTTGAGATGCGTACCTCCGCCAGGCGCTCTAAGCGCTAATACCAGTCACCGGCTGCATGTAAGATGGCATGCCTTGTCGAGAATGGTGCAATCGGGACCAGAACATGTCAAGAGAAAGTCGTAGAATAAAGGTTCTACATACCTATGTAGAGAATCACAGTGTCTCGTCGAAATACTTTTTAAATCTCGCGCTCTTTTTCAACCCGGCTTCCTGAATAATCTCATGACAAGTCATCAGTAATCGTGGGAAGCGAATACACCAGTAATTCAAGTATCCCTCATCTAACGGTCCAACGCGTTTCTTGACATCTTCTGGCATATCCTCGTAGTGGTTCTTCTTGTTTCTCAAAGCTCTCAGAAGATCGAGCAGGCGACTTCCCGTGTACTTGCGTTGTTTCCCAAGGGTTTGCACAAAGAAACCATCTAGCTTGGACAAGAAATCAGGGCGATCGGAATTGGCGTCGATAACTTCTTTGGCACGACTTTCGAGGCGGCATAAGTCGGGAGAGTCTCCAGCGTAATTGTCCTCCCACGTACCACGAACTTCACGCTCGAAGTGGTCAGAACAGTCACACAGGAATTGCAGGCGCTGTTCAGGAGTCCAGAAGTATGGATGATTAAGCACCTGCTGCGCAGTAGGTCTGTCCTCTGGATGTGCCGACAGCATACTAGTGATGAGCTGCAAAGGTTCATAGGCGTCAGACCATTTGGCCAGAGGCTGCATGTCCTTTTTGTCTTGTTTGATATTCTTGTCGCGAAGGCCGTGCCAGCCACTTTCATCTTCGTACGGATGCACGCCATCGGTCAGAACCCAGAAAAAGAGGCATCCCAATGCGAAAATGTCAGCAGCACGCTTGACACTACTAACACCAGGAGTAGAACCACTTGGAGAACTGTTCTCCGAGTGCCCACGACTGTGAACACTGTCGCCCTTGTCGCTGGGATTGTTGATTAGTTCAGGAGCCTTCCAGCCCGAGGTGCCGACATTGCCTGTGGGATCAACAAGTGTGCTCATATTTTCGGGCAAGTTTTTACCAAGCCCAAAGTCAGAGATCACCAAGCGAGTCGTGCCGGGCGGCTGCGTCGGGCTCGGGTGTGCCACCAGGATATTCTGTGGTTTGATATCACGATGAATGATGCGCAACTTGTGCAGATGAAGCAAGCCAGCAGCCACTTGTTGTAGACTCTTCTTCATGTTTTGCTGTATGGCCAGCTTCAGCTTCTGCCGCGTTTGGCGTTGCTCCTCTGTCTTTGCCCTGTCAAATTCCCACACATCGAACAGACTGGCTTGGCATAGTTCGACGGCAATGTACAAAAAGTTGTCATCTCTTTGTCGACAGAAGTAGCGAACCACGTTGGTATGGCCATCGCTTTGTTGGAGAAAGCTGACTTCCAGCTCCACAAGGTCACAATAGGAGGTGAGCATACGCTTGACCGCGACGTCGCGGCCTTCGAAATTGCCCTGGTACACAATCGTGCCTGCACTGCCTCGTCCAATCTCCTTGTCGAGATAGATGGACAGGTTGTTGATTGCGACTGGATTCGTGATGGATAAGGCCGGATCCTCCGATTGGGCGACGCTGATGATTTGCGTGTTGGGATCTGATGGTGTCGGAACAGTCAGTATCCCAGGGCTGTCGGTCTCCGAAGAGGCTTCGTGCTTCTTTGCTGCTCGAGCCTCGGCTTGCGCCTGTTCTTTCTCTTTCTGCTTCCTGCCGCCTCGCCTGCCACGTGTGGCTTTTTTCTTCTGCTTGGGTTCGCCGTCTTTGAGCTCGTCGCCAGGCTCTGTGTCCCTTGTGAGCGTTTTCTGGAGAGGCTCTGCAGTATCGGCAGGAATATCAAAGTGTACTCTAGCAGGAGCTGGTTCGTTTGCAACATTGCCAGGCTGGGGAAAGATGAGCTCTTCCGCAGGTTCGTCTGCGCGACGCAATGGCTGTTTGTCCGTGGACACATTTGCCACTTCAGCCAACGGCATCTGCACGCCAGCTTGCTGGGGAATGAAAGTAGCACGAAGTTCTGGCCACTTGTACAGCACCAGGCTGCCTGATACAGCCAGTAAAGTGACAGTTATGCCCAGAGTGAAGGCGGTCAGCCAGTGGAGATCAATCGAACCCTTCTCCGATGTAGGCAAAGGGGTGTCCATAGCTTCGTTGTTGGATGATTTCGATTGGAGTGGAGGCGGCGCAGCATCAATAAGAGCCACATTGTTGCCATCAAGCAACTGAATCTCACTGTAGCCTTCGTGCGGCAAGTTATAGACACCTGCAAAGTCTTCCTCTTCCCATCGGCGGGCGTCCGTACTGGTCGCTAACGGGGCATGATATGTCACAGATGGATAGTGTTTCTCGGATAGTGCATACCAGCTGCCGGATTGAGTGCGATTGACATATACGGGATCAAAGTCCTCATCATCATCCAATCCAGCAAAAGAATGCATGAGGGGTGGTACTGGTTGTGGTAACACGGCCAGCGGTGCATCTTGCGAGAGGTCATCTTTCGGCCTGATGATGTCGAACACTCTGACGACGGGAGCTGCAAAGACTTGGGTGAAGTCTGGCTTTCTGTACGACTCAGCGGAACTCGTGTCGATGCCACTAATGCGACCGTTCCAGTGAGAATACACATATTTGTCATCCATGGTTCTATCGTAGGTGTTGCGAAGATCATTGTCTCGCATATTCGGGGACCACTCGAAGTATTTGATGGTTTCAATCGCCTCTCCAGTGAGCCTGTTGTGTATACCGATTGTATACTCGGTGCGCCCGAGGACAATGGTGCCATGGGTCTCACACTCACTATCGCCCAGATTGTCGTCGAGAGGGCTGACCAGACGACAGCTCTGGTCCTTGTTGACGTATGAGCCTCCTGGCAGAAATACGTTGCGTGGAACGCCCGTCCTGGCATCAATGTGGTAGAGAGTGCTCTTCTTCTCCGCCGTATAAGTCACACCCAGATCTCCAGTTTCCTCGTATGGCGCGGCTTCGGAGAGCTGCTTGACGGTATATGGCAGTTTCTGCAATCCAAAGTGGGGATGCAACACGTACATGACACCATCTTGACTCGGCTCGACCACAAAATGAGCTTCTTCCACTTCTCGGCCATCCTGAGTGTAAGTCTTGTTGTGTGGATGCTGAATGACCTGCACCATATCGCTTGTTTCCAATTCCCAGCGCGCGGCACCGGTACCGCGGTCGCGCGCATAAAGCTTTCCATCCACTGTCGCCAGGAGCATGAGATCCTCGACTTGCCAATCCTGCAGAGACCGCGCCGGGTGTCGCGAGGCCAAACCGGGGCTGCTGTGAGCCGGTGACCGTGGGGCAGGAGGTGCTCGAACAGCCGCACCATTTGATTCGGCTGGAGACACAGTCGCAAGGGCGCGCTGTTGGATAGCTGAGATCCGCGCATTCTTGTTGTTTTTATTGTTGTTGTTGTTGTTGTAACTTTTGTTACTGGTATCCTTGATGTTGTTCGCATTGTGACGATTGTCGACGTCTGCGGGTTCGACATTGGTATTCTTCTGAGCCTTGTGCTTCACGTGCAGATCATGGTGGAGCTGCTGGCCCACTGCGGTGCGCCAGTGCTCGTCGACGCCGGGGACCGAGTCGACAGCATCTCCATCCTGGAGGGCGCCATGTTGGTGGTGTTGGTGGTGTTGGTGGTTGCGGTTACGGTCGGGCTGGCTCTGCAGGGCAGCCGCTACTGGCACGAGCAACGAGAGCAGCAGCAAATCGCGGACGCGCACGTGTGCGTGGTGGGAGCCTGGGGGTCGTCCGGGCGGCATGTTGCCATGAACAGGTGGTTCATTGGCCGTGCAGACGAGAGTCGGGGAGAGAAGGCAGTGTGAATAATATGAGTGTGATGTGGGGGAGAAGAGAGAGGAAAGCGAAAGAAGAGAAGAGGGAAGTGTGAATAAGGTCAGGCACAGGTACATGGAGGTACCTGTCAGAATGGAAGAGACGGACGGTCAGCCTCTAGTACCTACTACCTACATTACTGGCGGTCGGCAAGGAGAGTCTGCTACACACAGTAAGGCAAGCACCTAATGGAGGTAGTCGAATATTACACCTGCACCTCGTAGCCGCCGCCCACGAGAGCACCACTACTGTACACTACGACTGGTAGGTACAGTTGTAGAGAACCATGGCTCCGCTGTTAGTGCCTGGAGGCTGGGATGTGGGAGGTAGAGGCCGCCAGTGAGTACATAGAAAGGGAATGAATGGCCACGGGATCCTTTGTACAACTAATAGACTGTAGTCCTACCTTACCCCTCGCCTTGAATCCCTCGATAGACTGTAACAGTAAAACAAAGGAAAAACGTCGTCTGACGAGAGCGTCCTTGCGTTCATACTGTACTACTACCTAGTACTGTATAGTGTATACTGACGGAGGCATATAGGTATACATGCACGTGCTACTATAGTGGTTTCATGCGGCTCTTTCTCGCGATCGACCATCCTTGCAGATCCCTACCGTATGCCGCCAATGCTCTACTGACTCCTTCTATAGGATGAATCTCGATCAAAAGAACTCTATACAACCACCCTCCCTTGGGACGGAAGCGAAGCATAAGATCCCGTAGGTACACTACTGACTCCGGCTCTATCCACTGCGGGATGCCTCGCATCAACATACGACTACCTACTCTTGCTCTGCTCTGCTCTGCACTGTCGCTTTCGGTGTCCGTGGTGGGTACATACCTTTTGTGGTGATTCATGATTTCCCACGACTCGACAATAGTCCTGGCATGTGAAAGGTCCAATGCGAGGTACAAGCTTGAGCCTGGCATGACCTGATCGAGATTGACGCAAGGGACTGAAAGTTGTTAAGTCATGCCACTACTGGGAAAATGTGTGCTGATTGTTTCATGTTCCCCTCACAGAAGCAACTTCACATCTTCCGACGAGTGCAAATGCGACTTATTTTAATCGGCTAGTTCTAGTCATTATTGATTCAACAAGCTGACTATGCGGCA
The DNA here is from genome assembly GCA_000504405.2 of Mycosphaerella sp. Ston1. Classification (NCBI taxonomy): domain Eukaryota; kingdom Fungi; phylum Ascomycota; class Dothideomycetes; order Mycosphaerellales; family Mycosphaerellaceae; genus Mycosphaerella; species Mycosphaerella sp. Ston1. The sequence continues at coordinate 47,299 of KZ105545.1, forward strand.
TGCCCGGCAAGATTGTTAGAATATCAAAGTTTGGTGGGATGCCTCGTATTATTGTAACATTGTTGTTCATGTGATATCAATCGATGCTACTGCTTGGCCAGATAGGCTCTATAATCGTCACACCACATTCGCACGCCTTCAGCAAGGCCAACTTTTGGCCTGTACCCGAGAATCTCAATCGCCTTGGTATTGTCGGAATAATGTGTTCTGACTGCATCTTTGACGCTGCCGGTGTCGAGAGTTTGACCTGCTCCAGTCAAGAACGTGATAATTTCCAGGATAAACGCTACAATCCAAGCGAGCCACGTGGGCACGAAGACACGAAACCGTGGTACATGCCCGAACTGAGCCCAGGTTGCCAGGAAGAAGTCCCAGAAGTATACTGGTTCTTGGTTGGATATGAAGAATGCATGTCCCGCTGCAGTCTGTGTGGACAGTAGATTTTCTGCTGCGAGGATATGCGCCTGGACAGCGTTGTCGATGTACATGAAGTCGTACCTAGAGTGTTCCCAGAGTATAGTGAGTGATAGTCTCAAGTAGAGATGTATCTATCTTCGAGCCTAGTGCTCGAGACTGCAATCGAAGAGAGGACACTCACAAATTGTTGCCGTCTCCAATGACAAAATAAGTCTCGCCCTTGGCAATCAGGTCGTGTATCACGCTGATGACTGCAATATCTCCAGGCCCGATAATGGTGCAAGGACGGAGCGCACATGCCTTCAAACCCTTCGCTGCATGATCTGAAGCCAACACATACTGCTCGGCCATGGCCTTTGATTTGCCATAATGTAAAGTCGCAAGCCCCAGAGGGATAGACTCATTCATATTGTAATAGTCATGGTCCAGGTCATCGATGACCGCAGTACAGCTGCTGGTATAGACAAACTTGCGACATCCACTTTCGAGAGTCGCGTGGAGCACATTGATGGTGCCTTGGTAGTTAATGGCCTTGACCTTTTCCCACTGCTTGCTGTGTCTACTGTATCGGAGATCTCGAGCAGGTACAATGCCTGCAGTGTGTAGGACGATGTCTGGGTGATAGTTGTGAAAGGCAGCTCGCACACTGCCAGCTGAGGTGATGTCAGCATGTATCCAGCCCACGGTACGCTTCTGTATGGCCTCTTCTGGTGGAGACAGATCCAGTATGGTGATGTTCCAATCCGGATGCTTTTCGAGCAAAGTCTTGACAATGTTGCGTCCCAGGAATCCCGCGCCGCCAGTGACGAGGCACTCTACAGCACCGGTGGTCATGATGGCGAGTGTCAGAAGAAGTATCAGACATGTTGCAGCAGACGAAAGGCCGAAATTAGACTCGATATTCTCCTTGTTGAAGAAGGTTCGTCCTTTGCAGCATGAAGAGAGCACTGACCACACGGCTTGGCGTGGGAGGAAGTCTTTCTCCTCACACTTCAGTATTGTACATGTACTCATAGAGGACCTCCTTAGTAGTACGTCAGACTAGTGCAGCAAGGTAAGTCCACATAATTGACAAGAAAAAGCTCTGCAGCGTGGTCTCAACATGAAAGTCAACGAACACACCGGTAAGTACCCTCCACTCCACTCCCACAACAAAAACCCCCCTTCCTGCTACCTACCTAAGTCTTTAAAAAATAAAAAATTCCAGCGCTATCCTCAAGCTCAGTCCTCCTCGTACCGTACAGTACGCATCACGTCCCAACCTACCACAAATGGATGCAAGACCCCTCCCTACAAGCAGCAACTGCCTCGGAACCACTAAGCATAGAACAAGAATTTGCCATGCAAAGCTCCTGGCGAACCGATCCCGACAAACTCACATTCATAATCTGCCAGCCCCGCGAGGGCGAGGAGGAAAACAAAAAACAACAAAAAACATTCTCGCCTTCCGAATCCGACCCAGAGGATTCTGTTGTGAGAGCAATGGTGGATGATGCACCAGAACGGATGATAGGGGATATCAATCTGTTCCTGTTTCCCCTCGACGACGACGACGACGACGACGACGCGGAAGATGATGATGCCGAGAAGGAGGCGGATGTCCCGCCGCGTGGTGAGAAACATGTCGTGGGAGAAATCGAGATTATGATTGCTCGCAAAGACTTGCAGCGGAGAGGATATGGGCGGGCAGCGTTTCTCACGTTCTTGAACTATATTATTGAGCAATGGAGCTTGATCGAGCGGGAATACTCGGCAGCCTCTCATCTGGCGTTCTTGAGGGTGAAGGTGCACGAAACAAATGTTGGCAGCATTCGATTATTTGAGAGCGTCGGGTTCTTGCGAACTTCGGCAATGGCGAATTATTTTGGGGAGATTGAGCTCCGATGGCATGCTGATGGTGCGAATGGAGCAACTCGCAAAGGTTGGGAGAAGGCGAGAGAGCTTACGTATGCAAGGGAGACAGTCGTCACAGACGGCCCTTAATTGGGATCTAGAGAGGCCTTCAGCAGGTGGCAATTATCAGAAAGTTTGACCATGAACTACGTAGCAGCAGAAAGTGTCGACAGCGACAATCACATTGTCTTCACCCACGGCCCAAAGACAACGAACAAAATTCATACATTCAGTCGTGGTTCGCATCATCGTAAAATCATTCCTCACTCAGTCGAGCTTGAAACTGCTAGTCAATGGCGTATCAAGCACACTCTTGCCAACGTAGACCTGATACTTCCCATCCGGCACCACCCAAGTCTGATTGAAAGCATTCCAGTACGCAATGTCCCTTTTCCTCAAAGTGAAGCTGACTTTGGCATTCTCTCCAGGCAGGACATTGACCTTTTGAAATCCGCGTAGAGTCCTCGTATTCGCATTGATTCCAAGACTCTTCTCTGGCACTGGGATCTGAATGTACAACTGTGCTACTTCAGCAGCAGTCACCTTTCCCGTATTGGTGATAGTCGCGCTGATCGTGCCCACACTCTCAAACAACGACTTAAGTCCGCCGACGGCAATGTCATCACGGTGTACGTTCTGATTGGTGGTGCCATTAGCGTACACGGGCGCAGTGTTGACAGAATTGGATGTCGATGTCGCGTTGATGTTGATCTCGAGTGCGTCGTACGAGAATGTCGTGTACGTGAGTCCATATCCAAATTCAAATCGTGGAGTCACATCGCGAGCTAAAAAGCTACGGTAATCGATGTTGACACCCTCGCTGAAGTCGCACTGTGGATCCCGGGACTTGTCAATACAGGGTCCAGCCAAGTCCTTATAGTCGGAGGCCTTCTTGCCTACGGTATATGGCAGACGACCCGATGGACTGACGTCGCCGTAGAGGAGAGACACGACAGCGCGACCAGCATCCTGTCCAGGAAGATGAGCAAATAGAACAGCTGTAACATTATTGTTCTCAATCCACTCATCGACCAGTCGTGGTCCGGCGTTGTGAATGACAACGATCGTATTGTTGCATTGAGATGCCACGCTCTTCACTAAGTCATCGCTCTCTTCGTCGGCTAAGCCAGGGCGATCCCATGCTTCACTGGCGTACTCGTTGATGAATACCAGGCATGCGTCAGAGCTCGGTACCACTTTGGGATCGAACGAGGTGAAGTCGTAGAAGATGGAAGTGTCGTCGTCGTAGGCTCTGGCTTGTATGGCATCATATGGACTGCTGATGTACGCAGGGTTGTTACTGCCACTGCCACCTCCTACAATGAGAGTGCCCATAAACTTTGATGGTGCACCTGTCACCGGTTGATTACGCAAAATCTGCTGTTCTTGCGGCTGTTGCAGACTAATGGCTTCTCTGTTTTGTGTCCAGTCTCCAGTTCCGGGGTTGAAGTGAGCTTGTGGAATCGCGTCGTAGCCAAAGATGGAGAGTGTTTTTGGTTTTTTGAGTGGCAAAGTAGCATTGACATTCTTCACCAGAACATGGCCCTCGATTGCTTGACGTAGAAGTGAATCCTTCGCAGCTGGATCCTTGGCATCGACATAATCATGCGGCTCAAGGATATCGGCAGGCATTCCAATGCCCAGGGGAGGATACGAAGGATCGTCCTGACCAAATTTGAACCAGGTAGCCAGAATTCTTGTTGCCATGTCTGTCAGTCGACTACTTTCAAAGCCGTCTTTGGCGTTAGCCAGCTTGTCATTGTCCCAGTAGGCGCTCACTGGCAAGGCCATGTCCAGACCGGCGTTCGCAGAGTCCAACGATGAGTGCTGAGCATTCCAGTCCGACATGACAAAACCTTGGAAGTTGAGCTCACCTTTGAGCATACCGTTCATGATTTTGGAATTCTCGCAGCCATAGCTTTGGTTGATCCGGTTGTACGAGCACATGACACTGCCAACACCCGCTCTGACTGCATCCTGAAAAGGCCATAGGTATAGCTCGTGCATCGTTCGATCGTCGATGTTCGTGCTCTGGCCTTCTATCGTGCCATCATCGTCGTTGATTGGTCTCCTGTTGGTTTCCTGTTCGTTGGCCACCAGATGCTTGATGCACGCAATTACACTCTGTTGCAGTCCTATGACAGACTGTGCACCAAGCACACCATCGAGATACGGATCACTTGCAAAGCCTTCCCAATTGCGGCCAGAAGTCAGCACTCTGCCAATCGGCCCTACTACTGGCCCCAATGCCACGTTGACGCCTTTCTTCTTGAATTCAGCACCCATAAATACAGCACGTTCTTTGGCCAGCGTCGCATTCCACGACGCTCCAACTGAAATACCAGAGGCATACGAGTTCACACCATCCGTATCTCTGACTCCGTTTCCGGCATCATGCAAGCACAGTCCGGGAAATCCTATCTGGTTCGCCGATCCTGAAACGCCCACACATCCAGTGTTTGCAGTTCCAAAACCAATTGTGAGGTTATTCATACCCTTTGGGTCCAGCTTCGCAACCGCATCTTTGGCCTTGTCATAGGCCGCTGACCAGTCCGAATCTCCGCCGCCATAGCCTTGTGGGGATGGGTACACGACCTCGCTAGTCCACTTTGCTGCTTGCACTCCTTTTTGCAACGTGAGCAGCGCAAGGAGCGGCAGCAGTAACAACATGACGATGATGGCTGCGGCGATCCACTTGTGCTTCTGCACCCAGATATAAGCGCGTTCTCTGCGGCCGTATTGCCCAAGGAGAGGTGAGTCTTCCAAGGCGTGACTTGATGTGGTGACGGCGACTGCCTTTTCGTTCACAGAATCCATAAGGTTCGCGAGGGTGTTCCAGCTCTATGTTGGCATGAATTGTGCAATGTTGGGCTGGTGGCGACGGCTGGTTGGCATTGGTCCAATCAGCGGTTCGGTTGGGGAGTTGAGTTGAGTTGAGAAGAGGGAAGAGGGAAGAGGGAAGAGGGATGAGGAGAGGAAGAGAAGAAGAGAGATGAGAAGCTGGAAGTTACATGTACTGTATGATCTGGGTGCGAGGTTACTGCCGTGTCGCCGTCAGTGTTTGTGTTGAGAAGGTGGTGACGGTTGCACTTGACTGCGGCAGTGGAGTGGTTGTCAAGGGCAATCCTTGTCGAAGTTGGTCTTGGCAACAACTCCATCACAGTGAGCACACCGGCACAACATTCATCTTGGGGAGGAGAATTGCATGTACGACACGATGTAATACGGCAACAACTATAGCTTTCAACAACGAATTTACTACGACGCCACAGCGTGTGATGGAAGAACGACTCAAGCCCTCCCCAGACACTTCTCTGCTTCTGCTCCTGCCTCTGCCATAGCCCGACGATATTCACTTGAACTGGTTCCGTGTCGCGCAGATATCTGCATATGGGCATATACCATTGCCGGAATCAAGAAGAAGCTCTCGGGCACATCGTTGTCCTGAACCTTTTGTTCTAAGAAGCCGAAAAAGCTCTTGAAAGTTTCAAACAGCGCCGCTCGCCCACCTTCGACTGACAAAAGCGTTAGCTGCACCTCATCTTCCTCTCTGTACAGTTCGAGCGCGATCACCATGATGGCGTGTCTGGTCTCGGGGCGAAACATGATACCATTGCTAGCGATCAAAGCTGCAAATGGACTGATGGTATCATCGCCTCTCCAGACAGCGCACACTTCGCGCATGTGGCGTCGGGCAAGACGAATCGCCATTCCTCTGGAGATGTAGAAAGCTGGCTCATTGTCCATGCTGAAGAAGATACGATGCAATGCTGACATGAACTGCCGGTATACGAAGAAGACGTATTCATACTGGAAAGTCCGCAGAGCCGGCGGTATATCCTGATGCGTGCTTACTGGGGCGAAAGCCTTGGTTAGTGCCGTGCTTAGCTCGACTGCCTGCTCAAACATGAGATGTTTCGTGCTGTTGAGGACTGCCAAGATTGTGTGACGAATGGGAAGTGTTCTTTCGAGAAGTTTTCGGAGGCTGTCCTGGTCAGGCTCATGCTGCATATCTGCCTTCGAAGGCGCCACAATGTCCTCCAAAGTTGTTGGATCGGGAACAGAAGGCGGCATGCCGGCCGCAAGACAGGCATTCTGATCCAGTTCAACGATGGTGTTCCAGAGTGAGCGCTCGTCAAGAACGGTGTTGTCCTCGTAATGCTCGCTCCTGTGCAGACTCAAGGTCATTGCACTACGCACGCTGTTCCCAGATTTGATGTAGCATGCGGTAGTGTCAGTGTTCAAGACTTGCTCAGCCAGATTAAGCAACGACATCAGTCGAACAGATTTGATCTCCGTCTCGCCGCTCTCTATACTTGACATTGAGAGACCAGATGCAAGATCTAGCCAACGCGCAACATTGTCTGGAGTGACATGCGCTTGGTCCTGCGCATATGTCGCGTTGGCCAGAGCCAGTATCAGGAGCATTTCTATCATGAAACTTATGGCGGTGCTTTGTGGGTCGATGAGCATTGCTCCGTAGCTCTGTTCGAACGACAGGCGATCTACAATGGGAAAGACAGTGTGCCAGGTGTCGAAATATCTCGACACGAGCCCCTTGGACGAAATCAATGGCATTATCTCATCGTAGATAGATGCAACCATATGGGCTTCCAAGTTCGTCGGAGCACGTTTTGATTTCGGCCTCGCGTCGTCGCTGCCAGCACAGCCACTGAGGCGTGTTTGTCCGACATAAACGATGAGAGGGTCGAAGTGTTGCAGGATGCCGGGAGAGTGTGTCCTTCCACGTTTAGACCCATACTGCGCGTGCCAAATCCAGTTGTGAGTAGCATACCTCGACTCTTTCCTTGGAGTCGAGCGGTTTGTGTGAATAATATCGAGAACGTCTTTTCGCACGGCATATGCTCGCTCAAGTAGGGTTGGCAGAGTCGATATGGGCCCGTTGCGGTCAATTGGGCTCTCTGCAGCTGCAGCAATACTCGCGCCAGACGCCGGTTTCTGCTGCGTTGACGTTACCACTGGCGTAGGATCTGTTGCCAAGGGTTGCAGGCCACCATATCTGCAGGCGTCTATACAACCATGCTTCTGACATTGCAGACACGGCAGTGTCCTGGAACACTTCACCTTGCGCTTGTGGCAAACAGAGCATGAAGATTGCGGTCGGGGTCGCTTGTGGTGATGCCGAGCTGGACCTGAGCTCATTGTGATGAGTAAGAGTATACATGTATGTATAACACATTGGATAAACAGGAGAGCCCATGAGAAGGAGCTCGGCGATGTTCCGCGAATGTGAGATGTGTCATCAGGACGATGTATGGCCAATGTACGCTCCGCAAGAGCCTGCTACATGCTGCATGCTGCATATGTGGCCAGCTAAAGCGAGCGGCGAGAGATTTTCCGGCATGATAATCCAGATGCTGGCGGTGAGCATATGGTACATGTAGTCGTGTTATGAGAGAAACATGAACGTTGTGGTCGCAACGATAGGTACAATTGGAACACAACCACCGAACGAGCGCTCGGCAGTCTCCGCGTCCCCACTTTCATCTTCTCGAACCTCACACTTCGACTCTCGTCTTCCCCTTCTCCATGCCTACCTTACCCTACCTTGTGCGTTCCTCGCTAGTCCAACCCATGCTACTCTGGCCCTTCGCACTCAACCGATGTCTTACGCGATCTTCAATGACCGTGACCGACCGGTGCCCGATCTCTGAAAGAGCAGGATTGATGGGGTAGCCTAGAGCTCGCAACGATGGACGCATCATCTGCTGTCAAAGCCTGCGCGTTCTGTGTCGATCTAGGGCAAGAATGACTTCTACTTGCTCGGTAGAATGGTCGAAATGATAGCCATACTGATCGCCGGGCGCCTACATGCTCTGAGCTCTTCAAAGCTGGGGAGGGCGAGCGGGAGCCGTAGACATTCATACTATACGCGGAGGTCTCTCTGGAGCCATCAGCACACTTTCTAGAGGCTCAGGGTTTGATGTTTGAGCACAGTGTCAGCAGCTACATGCTGCATTGTACATCTGTGGTGGTGATGGCAACTCTTGCTTCAAGAATCTGACCTGACACGGCTCCTCGTAGGCCGTGTGTGCTTACGAAGCTCCTCGTCTTCCAATCCTCGTCTTCGCATCCTCGTCTTCGAATCCTCGTCTTCGAATCCTCGTCTTCGAATCCTCGTCTTCGAACACATTCAATTGAGTGTCAGAAAACCAGGAGCACTCAGCTCACAGTCAGAAACACTCCATTGAAAGTCAGAAACAATGCGCCAAGAGTCAGGAACACTCAGCAAGAGTCAGAAGAGCGACCAAGTCCCATTTTTGCCGATGACATCTCACGTATGTGCTTTGCACCTGCCTCAAGCTCGTGCGCGTAGCGTTGAGATCTCTGCTGGTCACGGCTGTGGATGATGAGCCATCTCATCGCACTTGTAGATATCGCTCCAGTCTGTAGACAAGTTGGGTCGAGATTGAATGAATGCAGCCGATCGTACGCGTAGGACCCAATCGAATCTGGTACGATTGAGGTCCTTCGAACCTTGCAAAATGAGCAGTCGCGTTGGTCAGGTCTATGGGGAATTCAGCAGTTGTAGTTCTATGAGCAGCACGTAGCAGTTCAGACCACCGTGTTTGAGTATATGTAGATTGAGCATGCAGTCGCAATTGTAACCAGGACGTATTTGGCATTGGCATCTCTGATCAGATGTTGCAGATGCGCAATAATCAAGACAAGGGGTTCTCGCTGGCTTGAAGTAGGTAAGGTAGATGCAGGTACTGGTTTGGTATCCTCGTTTGGATAATACTGAGAGAGTATGTTATTGATTTGCCGAAGCAACTTTCTCGAATCTCGCCCCTTCTTGTGTACCTGTACCTATGTCCAGTGTCAGGCATCCTTGAACACAACTTCGTGCCAGGGAATCCATCTCTGGTCTTCCCCGACGGGCGGCGACCATGTCTCTCCGCACTTCACCCTGGCATGCAGACAAAATGCGGAGAAGAGGTTGGGGATACTGAGGTAATGTAGCACGGCAGATGCAAGCAGCGTTTCAACGTAGAACGCAACACTTTGTAACTCACCTTGTAGTTCAACCAGACAAGGGCAGCTGGCTGTCTTCAGGTAGGGTTGAGATGCATGATCTGTAAGGTAGTATAATAGATACAGGCATGTCTCGTGGTTTCGTTGAAAATTTCTCATACCGAAAAGGAGCCAGTTGCTATACAGCACTGCTGAAGGCCACACAGCCAACGACATCAGCATCATGGCTTTCGAACTGCGAGGCTCGAAGCTAATTGCAATCATTTTATTGGCATCTGGCCTGGACTTCCTCCTCTTCGGGTGCGGCGAATACCATAATCCTGCAAGACATTGGGCTGACTCGTTCCTAGCTATGATCAAGGACTATTCGGTGGCATTCTAGGCGGCAAACGCTTCAAGGCTATGCTGGATGAGCCTGGACCGACCATGACTGGCTTCGTCACAGGTGTATACGACATTGGGTGCGCCGTCGGTGCGGTGGCTGCCTTCTTCTTCGGTGAAGCAATTGGGCGCAAGAAATCCATCATCTACGCCAACATAATCGTCATCATTGGAGCTACGATCCAGACAGCATGCTACTCATACGCTCAGATGGCCGTTGCAAGAGTCATTGCGGGCGTGGGCGTGGGACTGAGCACCGTAGCGGTACCAATTCTTCAAAGTGAAACACTTCCGTCCCATAATAGAGGCGCGTTACTGGTCGTGCAGTCTGCCCTCATCATTATCGGAGTGGCCATTGCTTCCTGGCTCTGCTTCGCGACTCTCTTCGCCAACAGCAGTCTTCAATGGCGATTCCCTATCGCCTGCCAGATCCTCTTCTCGCTGCTGGTGCTCTGCTGCTGTCCCTTCCTGCCCGAGACGCCTCGTTGGCTATGCAAACATAATCGAATTGATGAAGCTCGCTATACAATCTCACGGCTCCTCGACAAGCCAGAGGATGACGCAGAAGTTAAAGGCCAGCTTCACGAAATTCTTGCCAACATCGAAGCGGAGAACGAAAATGGGGAGCCTACCTGGAGTGAAGTATTCTCTAACGCTACCAAGGCTCGTAATCTACAGCGTGTGCTTCTTGGAATGGGCCCGTACATGATGAACCAATGGTAGATACACTCGTCACCAGAAATACAACGTGCTGATGCTAACAAGACGCAGGTCTGGCATCAACGCACTATGCTACTACCTCGCATACATTCTCGAAACTTACCTCGACTTCTCTCAGAATATGTCACTCATTCTTGCATCTGTGGCCTTTACGCAATACGCAATATTCAGCTGGCCGCCATACTTTTACATTGACAAGATTGGACGACGCTGGACTGTGATGTTATCCTCCATTGGCTGTGCGATCTGTATGGCTGTGATTGCAGGCTGTCTCATCAAGCAAAGCTACAGCTCTGCCGCAGCAGCTGTGGCATTCATGTTCCTCTATCTGGACTGCTTCACTCTGGGCATCTTGCCAGTCAGCTGGTCATATAGTGCAGAAATTCAACCACTGAGGGTCAGAAACAAGGCGACGGCTGTGGGGGTATTCTCTCACTGGATGTCCAATTGTAAGTCTTGGGCGCAGTCTTCGCAAAAGATCCAACGCTAATCTTTCGCAGTCGTTGTTGTAATGGTAACCCCAATCGGCCTCAATCATATTGGCGGCAACTACTTTTGGATCTGGGCCATTGTATGTGCAAGTTTTGTACCACTGACGTACTTCTTCGGTGTCGAGACTTCAGGACGTACACTGGAGCAGATTGACGAGTCGTTCTTTGAGAATCCCAGAGTGCTCATGGGACTGGACAAGAAGAATACAGTGGTCATCAAAGCGAGCAAGCAGGATGAAGAAAGCCGATATAGAGCGCTTGCCAAGGAGGAGGAGAAGCATCCGGAGAAAGTTAGTGTCGACGAGATCGAGGAGAAGAACTGAGTGACATCGTCCACTTGTAAGAAGTATATATTGGACGACCCTGTGTTACCATCTCCGAAACATCAACACTGTCAACTACTTGGCGCCAATCATAGCCAGGAAATGTGAGGGTCTACATGTATACCGAGAGGGGTACATGTAACTCGATTGAAAGCTTGACGTAGTGTCCAAAGCCACTACTCTAAACATGTAGCCGACAAGAGCTACAGAACTAGCTCGACTTCAGCTCTGCTGTTTGGTTTGATCTCTTTTCGTCTACTGCTATATCTTTAACTTATACTTAGATTGCTTCAAACTCATCGATCATTCGGACAGCCAAAGAGCGTAACTTTCATAACATACCGTTCGTCTTCAGAGACACTATCAATACCGAACAATCCGCAACCACAGCCATGGCCTCCCAACCAACTCTCTTCCTCTACGACCACCCCATCTCCTCCTACGCGCAAAAAGTCCGCATGGCTCTCCGACACAAAGGCCTCCCCTTCACAAAACAAACCCCCCAAGACCTCGGCTCCGGCCACGCAAACGCCGCCTTTTCATCCGCAAACCCACGAATGGAAGTCCCAGCCCTCATAGTCTCCACCCCGTCGTCCTCCTCAGATTTCAAAATCTTCGATTCCACAGCCATCATGATGTACCTCGAAGAAGCCTTTCCCACTCACCCCGCCCTGCTCCCTTCTGACCCGCAAATGCGAGCAGAAGCTCGCATGATCGAAGAGGTGTGCGATACCCATTACGAGGCGATTAATTGGGCCCTGGGCGAAATCACATGGTTTAAGAGAGCTGAAGGCGTTGGAGAAGCTGAACGACTCCGCGCTGCTGCTGCGGAGCAGACTCAGCAGATTTATTCTTGGCTTGAAAGTAAACTGAGTCGTAGTAGTAGTGATCATGAAGATGATGAGAAGAACGGCAAGAACAAGCCCTTCCACTACTTCTTCTCCGGCAAACAAGTCGGATACGCAGATTTCTGCGTCGCGCCAATCATGGGACGGAGTATCATGAACGGCATGCGCCCACCACCGGGAAGTAAATTGGAAGCGTGGTATCAGCGCGTGAGTGAGATTCCTTGTGTTAAGGAGACGTTTGAGGAGGTGTGGGCTGCTGCGCCGTTGATGGCGAAGATGGGGCCGGAAGCGTGGAAGAAGGGGATGGGGAGGAAGAGGGAGTATCGGGATCATAGACTGGAGTTTTTGATCAAGAATGGTGGGATGGGGATTGTGCAGAGAGGGCTGGAAGATGGGAATATTCGGTTTGGCTGGCCTTATCCTGCTGCGAAATTGTGAGTGCTTATGTACCTACATAAGGTAACCTAGGTAGGTAGTTCAGGAGTGTTGTCGTGTATTCGCAGTAGCAAGATAGTAAGTAGTACCTGAGTACCTACTAAGAGAATAGGAGTAGGACACACACTACTTCCCCTCCACTCATGTCCTTGTTCCTAACACCTTCAGATTTGGTGGTATAACTCTCCAGGGAATCTTGATGCCAACAATGTGGATAGTGGCCCCAACGAGCTGTTCACTAGCGGTTGTACCCTCTGGCGTGAGGTCCGCTGAAGTCACATACCTTGACTCGTTGGTTTGCTGGGATATATCCATGCTATATTATCTACGCCAAGTCATGGAACTTGGAACGTTGTACGGACTACGGAGTAACTTGTAGCTCATGTTCTAGGGGTCTGGTTCTGGGTTTGGAGCGCCCGTAGTTGTATTGCATTCCGTAGGGGGTAGGCTTCGACGACAAATGCACCGCGGGACTTCTACGTACACTGTGCATCTTGTATGTACTTCCTCCTCACACCTTGTGCAGCTGAAACTCCCAGCGCTAGACAGAGTGCTGCATCGAGTTCTACTCGAAACCACCAAATTCGGCATCTTTCTCTTCTGCGCTGCTATCAGCCCTCCCCTCCTTCTGCAGTACTTTTCTTGGCACCTCAAACAGCACAGTGTAGTTGATGCCCGCCTCCACGACCTTCCAGCTACCAAGTCGGTGCTCTTTGCCTACAGCTGCAATGACCATAACGCCATCCTTCGCACGTTCGCCGCGATCCACAATGGCCAGATCGTTGACTATTCCAGAGACGATGCCGTGCTTTTTGGTCCCCTCTGAGACAGCTTGTAAAGCACTACTCGAGAGTGCAGCTGAACTTAAGCCAAATTCATCCAAGAGATTGTCGACGGAGCTCTCCAAGCATCCAAGCCTACCCATTGGCTCGATTCGTCGCTTGTCCTGGCTGAGCTTCCATACTCGGACATAGCCATCCCAAGATCCGGACACGAATACGTCTGAAAATGGTATTGCTCGTAAGGCGGTGATCCATCGAGCTTGTGGTTTCGTTCTCGCGTCTTCGGTCGGCACTTGTTCTGCGCTGACTTGTTCCAAGGGCAAGGGCGGATCCATGCCATGTGCCAGTGGGTAGACGTGTACAGGCTTCTTCTTGTGCACATTCCAGAGTGCTAGAGAGCCGTTATCCGAGCCTGTGATGAACGTCTCGTCATCTAAACATGCCACTCGATCCATAGAGCCCTCGTGTGGCGGATCGTGATCCGCGCTCACATCGATCCCGCTGTCATTGTCTTTGGTTCTGTGTTTCGATGTCTTTGGTGCTCCACCTCCTCTAAAGACCAGCTGACTTTCCTCCACCACCTTCCATAATCTAGCCGTTCTATCTCTACCCCCGACTGTCACACACTTCTCCTCCGCCAACGCCGAGACATCTGCCACCTCATCTTGATGTCCAAATAAAGTCTCCACATATGTCAGCTCGTCCAGGCTCCAAATCTTCACTGTTCGATCTCTGCTTGCACTAAAGAGCTGGTTGGTGCCTCTCCGGAACGCCAGACCATCTATCGAATCTCGATGCGAGTTCTGGTAGAAGAAAGTCTTTAGCGGCCGTAGTGTCGCAGCATCCCAGATGATGAGCTTCTTGTCCAGTCCACCAGTCGCGACAAACTTGCCATCCTGACTCGCAGCTACGCAGCGTACAGCCTTTGTATGATGCTCCAATTCCTGCTTGCTCTTCTTGTCGCCGAACCTTTTGCTCACTGCGAGAAGTTTCGGCTTTCTGCTCCTGCCTGCCTCGCGGTCTGTCGATTGTAATTGCCACTTGGCGAGAATGCAGTCTTTGCCCACGGTGTATGCCAGGCCATCCTTCTCGCATATCGCCACCCCAGTCACACTCTTCTGATGATGTCTAAATTGAGTACGCTCTGCTTTGCTCCAGTCAAAGTCATCACTGATCCAGCGGTATATGCGGCCTTTCGTCTCTGCCGTATCCTCCTTCAGCCTCTCCCCCATGCGCCGCGCCAGGTTCTCTTTATCGACATCGACCGCATCAAACCCCGCTTCGTCAAGGATTTCTCGCTGAGTGTTGGCCAGATACTGTTCTGCTAACCGGATTCGTTTCGACGCTACATCTTCGTTTTCATCGTCGCTCTCGTCGCTGTCGCTGTGCACTTCCAGCGCTCGATTTCGTGAAGACGCATGCTCATCGTCGTCCTCATCCTCGCTTCCGGAAATGGACTCGTCGCGCACTTTCCGGGCTTTCGCGGCTGGCGCCTTCTGATGTCTGGCAGGCGCAGAGTCGTTTGTCCTCTTCCGCTTCTTCGCAGACGCTGGAAGGGTGAAGAAGGACGACATGGTTGTGGGAGTGCAAGAGGCAATTCGAGCAGAGGTGTGGAAAGTTTTTGGCTGCGAGGCCAAAATATCGCCGAAGCAAGTCCGAACTGCAACTTAGGTCGAACCCTTGCACCGACATGTATCTCCTACCTTTCTTCGCACAGCTCGGGACTTCACTTGAAGGCTGTCCAATGCCTTGAGACATTGCTGGACATAGCAGAATAGCACGAATCACTTGCCACATTTGATTGATCACTTTGATGTGATATCTCGACGGTACATCATCCGGGAGTCAAACATCTACACGTACAGTGTACTGCTAACGCCTCTTTTGTACAAAGCTGCACACCCTCCGAGGTCAATTTGGGAGATGATCAGAATGGAGCTCACCGTTCTGACAATGACGAAACGCCTCGAGGCTCGAGCGTGATGCGATGTCGGATACAAATGGCAGCGAAGTGATCATCCTACTACACTTCTGACTTTGATGATGCAGACACGGCACATCATCCGAAAGGGTAGCGTCAAAGCACTGATGAGAATGCACGGAAAGTACCTCTACACCTGTGAAACAGAGGACCCGTATACACTATCGTCGAGCCTACGGACAAACCCGGGTTGGATTTTACTACCTAGGACTTTTTTTGAATTATCTGCCCTTAAGGCAATACTACTCCCAAACAACGTCTGATTTCTTCCTCTGCCAAGCCAATCTCTGATTGGCCCGAAACTTTTTCGACCTTATGTAACTACGCGCGTTAGCGCGTAATTTCTATTGTATACTCTTTCCCTTTCTCTCCCTTTCTCTCCCTTTCTCTCCCTCTCCTCTCCCTCCTCTCCCTCCCTCTCTCTCCCTCCTCTCCCTCCTCTCCCTCCTCTCCCTCCTCTCCCTCTCCCTCTCTTTCTCTACTATAGTTATAGGTAAGTTATAGGTAAGGTAAATACCCTCTCCCTCCTCTCCCTCCCTCCTCTCCCTCCCTCTTCTCCCTCCTCTCCCTCCTCTCCCTCCTCTCCTCTCTCTCCCTCTCCCTCCCTCTTCTCCCTCCTCTCCTCCCTCTCCCTCCTCTCCCCCCTCTCC